>JAZGTK010004304.1:0-24925 GCA_036877625.1 Ambastaia sidthimunki | reverse complement strand
TATCTATCTATCATCTTATGTATCTATCTATCATCTTATCTATCTATCTATCTATCTATCTATCTATCTATCTATCTATCTATCTATCTATCTATCTATCTATCTATCTATCTATCTATCTATCACCTACATTTGTATATATATTTATTTGTATATATAATTGTTTAATATATAATTTGTTCTTCCTTTTAATGGTTATATGGCAATGACAATGCGTGACGATGCGTGTATTCATTGCTAAGCTCTGTGTGTTGATGTAGTCACTGACTTGGCTATGAAACAGTTTATTTTTAGATTGCTTTAAACTATCCATCGCTGCATGAGAGTGAGAGTGAGAACAGAATCGGGAAGATCAGTAACACACATACCAGAGAACAACAGGTGGTCATGCTCATCAGACACAACCAAGGAAAATGGTTTCATTTAGAACAGTGTTGAGTGTTATGAAACCCAAATCTGAGATGAATCCACTTCATTAGTTTGTGGCTTTCTGAGTTTCTGCCTCTAGTTAAAGTGGGTCTGATATTAAATATTCAAGAGGGACTAATGAGAGAACTCTAATGAGCTGACTCCAACATTGGGGTCACAACACAATTTGTGTGAAATGGGATGACTATAATTATGGTGATAGATAGATAGATAGATAGATAGATAGATAGATAGATAGATAGATAGATAGATAGATCTAGGTTGACTGGTAGGCAGGTTGGTAGGTAGATGAATGGAATGGACAGAAATATAGATGAACGTATAGACAGACAGGAAGGTGATTATGGGACAGTAATAATTATCAGGATCATTATAGTTGCTCTGATTAAAAATAATGCATCAGTAGGTTTTGCTAGCTGGCAACTCATGTGATTCGTCGGTGACCCCCAACACCCGTACAGCGGGCTGTTTGGACAGATCATTTCAGCCTAATGCTGACGGTTCAAGATGCTCCTTAATAAGTATTAAAAGCCTCATCTGGGAGTTAGGCGTGTACATCATTATAATCAAGTTGAGCGGGGCCCGTGGACGTGAGCGTACTTCTGCTCAATATGTCCAGAGCTCGCGTTTGACTCGAGGCATATTGCTGCATCTCATGTTGCTGACACCAACACAGAGCCACCACACCGCCTCAGAGTTTCACCAGACTGAGCAACCCAACGCCATCAAATCCACATCTGCTCTTTCCCAATCTCTGAGCCGTTCCCATATGCTGCTCCATCGCTAGCGTGCGTTTATGCGCGTGTGTGTTGCTTTATTGCACGCCTGAGATGACTTTCCCCTGCTGTTGGAGGAGTTGATGGATTTTTCCTGCCTTGCTCTGCTTCTCCTTGTTTGCTTGTTTTCGGAGGTGCAGTCTTCACTCCTGAGTGACTAGTTTTATACAGTAACATGGGGAAAGTTTCACAGAAGGCCTAGTTTAGCCACAGTTGCTCCTGTAGGAAGTGATGTTCCTGACTCATACGTTTGTCTCGGAAGCGATACCGAATACGCCTCCAGATCCAGAGTACACAGCCACTCCTGCTCGTTCATTTTCTCTAGGCATTCTGTCTCACTCGCTCGTTTTTTATTAAACGTGATTTGACTGTAATTGGTGCTCATTTGCATTTCCTGCACATTAGCATCTGTCTGTGTGAAGCTGGAGGTGGATCTGGGCTTTATTTTTGGCTTGCATTTGATGCATGATGGAGCTTGACAGCATCACTCTTCATTCACTTTCATTGTATTGAAAAGAAAGAAGTTTTCCCTGTTGCATTCCATGAAAGAATAACGGCATCCCAGCTAACAATTTTAGGTTGTAAGAGCGTTTCCTGAACGTTTTGATATGTATGCTACAGTATAACGCTAAAAAAAGTTACTGCAAGAATGTTTTTGATAGCTTTTAGAGAACATTAGCCATTGTTCTCAGAACATCTCTTGTAAGCAGAGATACAGGTTTGGAAGTACATTGAAAGCAGAGAGAGGACAGGAAATAATGCCAGACTTGAACTCTCAACCCCTGCAGGAGCACCTCAGCCTATTGTTCTAACAATTAGACCGTGACTCTACACAAGTTGTTGTTTTGTATTCATTTTGCATGCGCAGCTGAGCTGGTGTTGTTTTTCTCTGTGATGGTGCATAAGACAGTGTTTGGGATGAAGATGTTACAGAATGCATGTGCAGGCAGTACACACAGCTCAGTGAGAGAGCAGTTTTCCAGTCCCTATTAGTAAACATTGCTCTCTCTCCCTATGATCCACTTTGCCTCTGATTAAAGCATTCACTCAAATCTCTGGGCTCTGCCCTCCAACTGAGATTTCTGTTCATTAATTAAAGCCTTAATGCAATTAATTACCACCTAAATGAGAATTCTGGGCTTGTTTGTTAAAATCGAAATGCGGAAAGATTTCTGCTTGTTTAAATGGCTCTTCAGTAAGGCTCCTTAAAGCTGTGTTATTTTGGAGTAGGCACAACAAAACAATTCCCTGAAGATTCCCAGATCCTGTGATGCAAATATTAGAAATACACCTGAATAGAATATTCATGCTGTTACATGACTGTCCCCCAAAAATAATAATTCTGTCTTCATGCACTCTTATGTTAAGCAGAAAGTTAGGGCCTGACAAACTCGGGCACCATTTACTTTCATTGTATGCAAAACAGAACCAAAGTTCTTCGTGTTTTATGTTCTGTGTTCAACAAAAGAAATGTTATCAATTAGGAAAATTATAGGCCTGGAAACAAAATTGTCATTTTTAGGTAACCCAACCTGCTGTAAAATGTTGTTTATACATGTATTTATTTATTTACTTTTCAATGTCACAGTGTAAACATCAGAACTCACCAGACCTATTAAATTCCATCTCCCTGACGTATTTAAATGTTTGATGATGGCATGAGGTTTCTCGTTTCAGAGAACGAATCAAAATAAGAAACAGTAAAACATGGTGAGCCTGAGGAGTTCAGATGACTCAAGCTGTTTTGTTGTCATGTAAGTTCATTCAGGCTTGTGGTTTTGCATGGCGGGAGTGAGACGGAAAGGTGTGAGCGAGGAGGGGATGCCAATATTTCTTTCATTATAGCCGGCAAACAAATACTGCTGTGATTTCATCAGAACCCCTTCCATTCGGCCCGGGCGATACCGTCACCGGCCGGCGTCTCTGCTCTGCTGGGTCTTTATTTGGCACTGAGTGTGCAAATAGGTTTGTGCTGCTGTGGAGCGTGAACAGCGGAGACAGGTGGGGACATATCTGAACATCAGCGACGTTCACACCAGTCTATAAACGTCTCTGTGGCAGATAGGTGCAAAGACATCCATATTCACTCTTATGGCATTTAATCCCAGTACAGTAGGAGATATTCATAGTATATGTATACAGTAATAGATATGCAGAGATTAAAGATGGAAAAATGGTTTATCATTTCTATAATACAAGAAAAGTGAGAAATGTGTTTGAGCGTCCCAGTTGGCCTGGTATGGCAACATTGGCTCAGCCAATGGCCTGAGTTTGGGGCAGGACCATCTATTTGTCTGACTATTGGGGTACAATATCAGAAAGCTTTACATTCTATCTAATTATACAAGTAGCATGGAAAACACACTTTAGCTTTAAGCAAAACACAATTTTTATAACCAGCTTACCAGAACACTGAGAATGTATTTTGTGATGTTATTAGTTTCTGATCCAGTTAATTTGTTACTATGTATAACCTCTTCATTTCCCTGCAGTGTATAAATATGTACATGCATGTGTGGTGCTGTATTGTAGATTGCATCTCCTGCGTGTGTTTGCGTCTCGCTGGTAATTATTTTCTAATCTATATTTGCCCTTGATCCTTTGATGACATAATCAATCCATGCATTGAAGGAGAGCTTAGAACCTGCAGTTTAGCAGCAGATGTTGATGAGATGCTTCTACTGCATGTGATAAACGAGGCATGTGACATCGTGGTCACATGATCATGTGGTCTATTGAGGAGGGGCTGGTTAACACAGCTTACCGCATGTCAGTGCTGAGCTGAGACTTCACCCACCTGTCACCTTGTTTTATCTGTTGTTTATTGTATTCCTGTGTTTAGGTGTTCATGTGTTCATCATGTTGTGGTGTTTAAGGTTAGGGTTGTGTGTGCTCTGGAAGTGGGTTAAATGTGGGTGGCTTCCTGTCAATCAAATTGCAGAGCACATGTTTATGTGAGTCAGAAACTCACAGACTCAGAGGTATTTTTATTTTCTGCATAATGTCAGGTTGTTGGGAAACAGAGATGGTTGATGGCTTGGACTGCTTGACAGTTTTCTCATGTTTATGCAAACGGGTAATCTCATAAACCCCTCTGGTGGCCATCCAGTGACGCAACAAGAGCCGTTCCTGTAAGTGTTATCCATTATTTGAACTTAACAGTCACAAATAAATATTGCCATTAATGCTTGAAATCTTCTCAGTTAGAATCTTGGAGTGGTTAGTGGATTTCTGAAAAACTTTAAATGTAAATGATATTCAACAAAATCTGCTGTTGAGCTAAAACAGCTTTTCTTGCACTTGTGTTGGCGTTAGGTGTAAACAAAACCAGTCTTGGTTAACTCTGCTAACAAGGAATGTTCCCAGAACATTGGCTAATGTTCTCAAAAATTCAAAGTTTTAAAAACTAAAGTAGAACTTTTTTAATATCAAATAAGATGTTAGTGGAACGTTTTAAAAACATTGCAGAATTTAAAAAAACAGTTTGAATAGCATTCTTTTAACCAAGCAATCATGTTAATACATCGTTTAAAAAACTTGATGTTTTGAACGTTCCTAGAACTTACAAAATAACATTTTTAATGCTTTTTGTTATCTAATAGGATCATTAGGGAAACATTCTTACAACATTCTAAAATAATTACAGTATGTAATGTAGTGGATAGTATTACTGGCTGGTCTTTAGTATGACTATAGGCTGTGGAGATGAGAGCTCATTGGCTGGTGGCAGGACATGCTTGCACACCAGCAGCTGAAGTGAAAGGGTTGTTAGAAATTCTTTTTATTTGTAATAAATTATACACACTGAATCCAGCCAGGCTTTAGCTCCCGAGTGTGTGTATTAATGTTAAAGGTCCACAAATGAGAGCGCATTTTCAAACGCGGTTATTCTCCAAGTACTCATCGCCATGTTCTCGCTGTCGGGGGCTTCTCAGCCCCGCTGCAGGGGGACGTTCTGTAAATGAGGTGCTCCGTCTATCCGGTTTGTGTGCCGATCTTTCAGTAGGTGATTTTCTGTGTTATGGCATGTTATGCACAGTAGGTTTTTATCAAAAAGTGCTTTGGTTACATTGCATTGATGGCTATCACCTGTTGCTTTTATACTAAAACCTGGTGTGAAATTCCGTCTCTTATTTTAAATGTGTTTATGTCTCCCACTCGTTTCTGTTTGGCATAAACTGTGTTTAGTTGAATATCTTTCAGACTGTTAACCCAAATATTACCCTCTTACTCAGCAAGGCCAATAACACATTATAGTCAAGGTTGTTGAATGGTTTTTTTAACAGTTTGGAGGGGTTGTGGGAGGGTTGGCGCATTCAGTGTGTGAGGGTTCTGGAAGTGAGAATTTGTTAAGATAAATTGAGGGGGTTAAACAGGGACATAAATCCAGGAGATTAGAGAGAAGAGACAATTTTACAGAAGTTGTTGCATTAAAAAAGGATTTATAGAGCGAGCTGTTTAGATTCTAAATTCTGATTAAATAAACCCACTTCAAAATCATTGTAGAACGCAGATAAATACACACCTCTTCCTGTTGGTCTTGGAAAAACTGAAATATTAGATATATTACAAAAATGCTTCATGATGCTATAGAAGAACCGTTTTTGGCTTTATAGTTCTGCAAAGTACCTTCTGTTCTGCTTCATTGTAGTAGAAACGGTTCTTTAGACTATAACAAAGAAATAAATGGTTCTTTTAGGAACCTTTGACTGAATACTTCTTTGGGGAACCAAAAATGGTTCTTTTATGGGACTACTGTGAAGAACCTTTTAGGAACCTTTATTTTAAAGAATGTATGGTATCATGTCTGAACCTCTGAGCTTTGATTGCAAACTTTAAGACTCTTCTCTCACATTCTCTCATGTAAGAGAGTCATCTTTCAGGAAAAAGAGAAGTTTGCATTGCTGTCTACTAGACACAGAATATCTCATTTGTGAATTTTATTTCCTCTGGGTTGTGACAGTTGACTGTGAGGGATATTTTGAGATCTCTATAAGGAGAGTCAATAGAGGTTTTCCAATAGGTGTTTCTGTGTCTTTGTTTTATAAGTCACATGTAAAAGGATTTTCTTTCAGTGGGACATCAAAAGGCAACAGTGAACTTCCTGATTGATGTGGCTGATGACTGTGAAATCGTTCAGTTCTGTTAATGTCGACGATCGGCACACATGTCAGCACAATTACCATCAACATCCCATCTCACCACGTTACCATGACAATCTGATCAAATGATTAAATCAGCTTCAAAGGTTTCCTCTATTAGACTGAGGCAAATCTGTGGGTTTTGTAAGTCCACAGGTAAGAGAGAGTACCTGCAGAAAATTCAGCGTACCAAACCTTTAATGTTTTGCTGTCAAACCATTTTTTCCTCAACACTTTGTTGTTGTCTGAGGGAAAAAATAATTAATGAAATCAGCACAGTTATGCAACCACAAAGCAAATTATATTCTTTGAGCTAGTGCAGACGCGTCCTAAATGATCACATCAGTCACAACCTGAATTTTTTAAGATACCTAGTTTCATCAGAGCTATTCGCTTTCCCAGAATTCACAGCTGCAGACAGCTATCAGGCAACATGTAGGGCCCTATCTGTGTGTCACTGATGCTGTTTTTAGATGCACATCAATTTTGTCTTTCCTCGGGAGATGTTGCTCAGCTGCTAGTAAAAGACTAAATGTTCTTCTGTTTGAGCCCTGTGCTCAACAAGTCTGTTATGATGTCACTTCCTTAAAGGGACAGTTCACCTAAAAATTCTGTCATCTGCTCAATCTCATATTCGTAGGACTTGTGTTGTTTTTTTGGTTTGTGGGCATAATTTTAGCTTTCCATCAGTCTGTTATTGCTGTACGGCGAGTAGTGAGTGATTTTTCATGAGCTAAACATTGACCTGCCAGCTACTTTTCAACTAGTATAAAACAATAATCATGCAAGCTTAATAAACTAATAAAGAACTTGTACAGCTGTTTAATATTATAAGCCAGATTAAAATGCAGTGATTGTTAGTTATTGTAATTAGCGTTTTGTATGAATAGAAAACTGCACAACACATACCACGTCAGTAACGATAACATCATCATGTCTTTTAGTCCAAGCAATGTAGCCAGGAAATATATTTACTCTGAAGATGCTCGTAATGAATTTATCAGTTGTAATTTAATTACACAACCTAACACCCACTCACATACACTTACATACATTTATTGACTGGCCTTTGTGGCCCAGCTGTTTTCTCTGTGTTCCCCTCATTCCCTCTCCCACCCTCCATATGTCCATTACCTGCGCTCATGAGCCCGTGGCCTCATCTGCTCTCCACAGACAGGTGCTGTCCGTGCTGCTGCCTAATTAGAGAGCCAGGAAGATGCAGGGGTGAAGACAAACGCAGCGGCTGGAGGCTCCACCGCTCGCCTGGTTCGTTCATTTCAGAGATCTGCTTAGTGAGAGGAAAGGCTACGCGAGCAAACACGATTAATAATGTAGGCTAGCCTGAGCTCTTTCCCTGTCTGTCTGCCACAACAGGGCTGCTAACACCCTTTACAAATCTGATTTGGAGGGCAGTACTGGAGGAGAGAGAGAGATGGGAGTAATTCATGGGTGCGAGTGTAGAGCAGGTGTGACACAAGGTGAGCTGACACCTGCAGCCATTAAAGAAGTCGCAAGATGCAGTTAAATATGTTACCTACATTGTCTGAACTTCTGTTTTGCATACACAGGTAGTGGATGGTGATTTGTTGCCTTACGAAAATTAATTGTTGTTTTACTACAAATAAAAGAAAGAAATTATGGTTTTACTATAAAAATTATCCATGGTTTTATTACAAAAATACCTATGGTTTTATGACAAATGAAACAAATAAAATAAAATAAACTCAAAGTCAAACCATGGTAAACTCAAATTAATCATGGATTTGCTATAGCAACCATAGTTTAATTATAGTATTTGTAGTAAAACTGTGGTTATATAAATGATAATCAATACAACAAAAACATGGTTGCTACACTTTTACTTAAATTAACAGTTAATTTTTGTAAGGTTTATGCTGCTAAGCTTTTTTTAATTCTGTAACTTTCTAAAACGTTCCACTAACCGCTTAATAGTTTTTGATATGATATGTAACCTTAAACACATTCTACTAATGTTACTGCAAGAACTTTTTTTAATACGTTGAAAGAACTTTTAGATGAATGTTAGCCAACGTTCTGGGAATGTTTCCTGTTATCTGGGATGGTGCTTCTGTAGGGTTGCAGGTGTGAGTACTGCATCATGTCCCACCCTAGACGAGCGTCAGAGACGGCACATGCTGCGAGTTGGCTACGATCAGGGGCTTCTTGCCACAGACTAGTCGTGGACCTTAAACATGACAGGGCTAAAAGCTACAGTCTTGTAAGCTACCACGCTTGGCTTTAGCTAATCAAAATGGCCAAATGCCCAAAACAGGCAAAGTGACAGAAATTTGGAGAGACTCACTGTGCAAAAAAAAAAAACGTTTGGGAAGCAATGTGGAGCATCTATCATCATTCTGTACTAAACTGAATTCAGTGTTATCAGCATTCCCAGCTAACAATTAGGTTGTAAGAATGTTTCCCTAACATTTCCAATAGTAACAAAAATGTTTCAAATGTTATTTTAAATGTTTTAGGATGTAAATGTTCTAATTTTGTAACATTTTAAACAAACATTATGTTGAACATTTTAACAACTTTTTTGATATGATACTGTTAAAAATGTTTTACTAATGTTACTGCAAGATCGTTTTTTGATAACTTTTAGAGAATGTTAGCCAACATTTTGAGAACGTTTTCTTCCCCCACCTGGGTTCCTTGTGGGTATAAATTCAAGACCTTTCAAACATCAGAGCCAGCTCGATATGCACAGTGTGCCTGGTGTTGAATAGTGTTGGACGCAGCCGCTTCCAAACCATCTCCAACACTGTCATTCTCATTAGGACAGAGCGATGCAGTGGTCTGTTTAATTACCGGGCTCAGTGATTCTAAGAGCCAGCTTGCGCCTGTTAATTTAAAGCCCTGCTCCTTCAAACCACACGGCACCCAGCAAAAGATGAGTTTTACTGCCATCGGAGAATTATAAAAACGTAATAAATGCCACCCGGAACTCCAATTCGTTTTTTAAACCCAACAGACTGAGCCTCTTCCTTTTCATCTCCAAGCCAGCGTGCAGTAAAAACCGTAATGCTTTTTGGACTCCGTTAATGGGTGCCAGGTTCCTATTTCACTGCGGAGGAATTAAATACCGGTCTGTTTTTTGGGACTGGTGGAAATGAAGGATGAAAGGCTGTGATCATAACTCCAGGCATGAAGGAATGCTGGTGCGTGTGTTGTCGGGGAGCATATGCTTGCATGTCGAGAAAGGTGCAGCCTAAATGGTAAATGTTGCACTTAGCACGCATTAAAAACAAAGAGCACTGTGCAAAAATGACCTAGCTTAGTCTGCATTAAATGCATGTCACTAACCAAAAAACAGATCTGTAGATATTTTCCTTGATATTTTGACATAATAATATGAAAAAATACTGTAAGTTTCAGTGCTTTCAGAACTTATTTTTATATTCATTAATCATCTAGTTTCTGTATTGCTGGATAGCCCCGCCCACAGTCAAATCTGATTGGTCCAGAGTAAGAGCAGTTTTATTAGAGATTGGTTTTACTCTGACCCAGATGTGAGCTCTTGTGTGGTGCTCTGTGCATGAGTTACAGTAGTAAACACATTAGTTGTAAACCGTCACGCTGATCTCCTGTATGAAAGTTAATTGTTCGTTGCCCTCTGCCTGTTTGTCTGTTTAGAGTCAGATGACATGCTGTGATAAAACTGCTTTGGAGATAATTAAGTGTTTGACAGTAAAATTATTAACACGAATAATCGACACAAAAACAAACAAATGTGGCAAAGATGATTGATTGTTTTGACCATTCCTAGCTAACAATTTTAGGTTGTAAGAATGTTTCTTTAACATTTCCATTAAGTAACAAAAATGTAAAATTTGTTATTTTAAATGTTCCAGGGACATTTTTAGACGTTCTATTGTTACATTGTAACTTTAATGTTTTGTTATAAGAACGTTTTTTTATTTATTATGTACTGTAAGTAGCACATCTTGTAAGTTGCTTTGGATAGAAGTGTCTGTTAAATGAGTAAATGTAATGTTTTAAAATATTCCACTAACAACTTAAGATAACGTTTTTGATTCATATTATATAACATTTAAATAAGTTCTAATAACGTTTCTGCAAAAACATTTTTTAAACGTTGTGAAAACTTTAAGAGAACGTTAGCCAGCGTCTGAGAATGTTCCCTGATAGCTGGGTAGAGGGTTAAACTGAAAGTAGCAGATGAGTACTGGTGAATAGTCAACAATGAGGTACAGTTAGTCCACAGAATATAACTAGAGTCCTTGTAAAGCAAGTCAGTTCATTTAGAGGGTAGTGATTTTATGTAGGGCATGAAAGAACAGCCCCTATCTACTTGCATAGGGCTTTATTTATTTATTTTACACAAAAGGTTTTTGTGGTCTGTTTTCTCTCTGCTGTGTCAATTACTGGTTATTCTCGGTCAACTCGTATGTCTTGCTGAGAGTGTGATGAGATGATCTATAGGGTACAGAAACACAATTTACATTTAGATTTACATGATTAGAAGTATTGGATGTAGCTTGCCAAGGCGAGTGTGGGTCAGAATGCTCTGCTTTGGAAGGCACCCAAATTTAGGTTCTAAGAACGTTTCTGTAACATTTCCATTAAGTAACAGAAATGTTAAAAATGTTGTTTTGAAAGTTTTAGGACATTATTGCTTGATAAGTTATTCAATTTTTTTTTATTCTGTAACATTTTTAAAATGCATGAGTGTGTGTGTATGTATATATGTATATATACATACACACATATATATAGATATATATATATAATTGTATGTATGTGACATACAGTGAAAATGTTTCCTGTTAGCTTGTCACAGGCTTTGATCTCTGATTTGCTCTGTGATTTCTGTGTCTTGTTGGTGTTGTATGATTTCTCTCCGTGTAGTTGCACCGCATGCGCCAGCAGCGAGTTAGCACGACAGGAGCACGACAGCCGCATGGGCGCATTCACACCGGCAGCATTTCTGCTACAGAAACTGCGGCGCTCCAAACAGAAAATAAATGTATTTCTGGGTTGCCACACTGAATTTTTCATTTGATAACAAACATGATGAATTATGAAATATTTATCAGGTGTGGGGTATTGAGATCTGTTGCAAACATGACCTAAATGTAATTACATTTACACAGTAGGGGACTCATTTACATGTAACCAAAACTCAGCCCAAGGTTTGCTATAGCCTTATAACTTAACTCTGGATTTATTGACGCTGGACAAACAGGGCTGTTTGTCATGCATGTAATGTGCATTAAGCCTGACATACAAATATTTTTTTAAATAATTTATCAGTAGCTCGTCTCAACAACTTTGCAAAATGTTGTTTTTACTAAATTTAGAAGGACACTTGAGCTGATAATCTTTAGCTTTGTGTTACTATCAGTTTAGTTTTCCTCTCCTCGCAATGGTCTGCTTTTCATGTTCTTTATTTTCAAAACGGCTGTAATTCACATAAAAGCACGTACTATACTTGAGAAATTGCTACTTTTCACATGTCTGCTCGTTCACGCTGTCCATCATGGGTTGATTGTGGGTTAAATACAGCGTAAGCAGTGCATTAAAGCTCCTGATCGTATGACTGTTTTACTTCTCAGCACACAGATCTTAATTCACCAAACATCAAAATACAGGAAACGGCAAAAAGTCTCCGTTGTGCGACCGCAATGAATATATTCCTTATTCCCGTCTCCTTGTTTCTCCAGCATTGACTGATGTGTTTTTCACTGAAGTCCAGTGGCGTGTTTGATAGAGCAGTACACGGGCCTATTGAGGAGTCATCTCTCGCCTGGTAATGGCCATGAATGGCTTTCATTGTTTTTTTTAACCACTGCCATCATTTGTCTGCTGGTTGACAGTCTCTGCAGTCGGAGCTCACTCTGCCAGCCGTAATTATGCCCAATCACTAGCAGAGTGATGAAGAATGTCAAACGCCACTTTTTTCTCGCTGTCTGCTTTGTCCCGATAGCTTCTTCCCTGGCATTTGAAGTGCCTCTTCGCTTTTGTTCCGTGCCTCAGCCTCTGCGTTCATCTGTATTTGTCGTTTTGTCCTTTATTTCTTCTCTTTCTCTTCCCATTGTGTTCCGTCTCTCCGTTCGTGGGCGGCGGAGGGCCGGCGACCCCGTCTTGATGGCTTGTAACCTGACAGAAAGGAAATATTGTAGCGTTTGTCCGCGGGGCTCAATGGAGAATTGAATGATACTGATAAGTTTAATAGATGATGTGTACCTGTGAGGTGGACAGGTGGCAGTTGACTCGCACTGCTTTGAGGCCAGAACGCTTTAATAATGGTTTTACCCTTGAGGTTTAACTCCTTTACTGATGGAGGCTCCTGAAACGAGCCTTATGGATGACTGGGTCCCGTTCAGAAAGAACTGTGTGACATTGACATCGCCTTAGAAATTGATGACATTGATTTATTACCTACATGAAGGACAAAAAAGTTCACGCTCCAGCATTTAGTATGTCAGAGATCTTTCAGAAAGGCCCTTGTGTGATTTAATAGCAGTACAGACTGAAGTATTGTCGTATACTGTACACTTAGGACTGGGTAATATGTTGGATATTTATGGTGTATTCTATATTTTGTTGGTGATATAAAATTAACCAACATTGTGAATAAGCAACGCAGTGATTTTTATTGTGCGTTTTATTTGGCCGTTTATTTTTCTGAACACGGTGTCAATGTGGTAGTTTAACACACACTCCTTGTGTGTGTGAGATGTTTAATAACTTGTGATTTAAACTTAGTGAACTTGTATTAATTTAGTGAATAATTATAGACTAGACTTTTTAATTAGTCAAATATTAGATTTTTTTTTGGCAAAAATATCTCTTAGGACAGAATGATGCTTCATGATATTAAAAAAACCCTGTAACACCTATTTTCAGCAATTAAAGAGCAGATACATACATATCGTGGTAAATACTGAATATTCCAAATAGCATAATATATATTTTTATATATTATATAATATTTTTTTATTCAGTGCAAGTTTAATTTTTCTGTTGTTGTGAATTAAAAAATTGCGCTGTAGCAGAATTGTTTTTTGTAGGTTAAGTATCTTTGATTTGTTTTGAGTTCAGTTATTATATTATCCTCCGTATTCTGCTCCTCAAATCTTCTGACATACAGCGATCAGTTCACATTATCTCCAGCCACGTCTGCAGCTGGTCTGAAATCAGCATCACTGATCCTTTCAGAACTTCACAGACGCTGACCAGCCGCAGAGTCATTCATCTGCAGAAATCATCTGCTTTCAATAAAACATTAGACTTTCTTTGAATACCGTTACTTTAGACCTTCTAATGAATTGATTTCCTTTTAAAAACGAACCTTTTAGAAGCACTTTTCAGCTTATCTGAAGTCCAAGCACCGTTTCTTAGTCTTTGTACACATATTAGGCTGAGAAATTGATTTGTTTGATTTTGGAGGGCTGTGTGTATGTGGGAGAGCTTAAGAATGGAAGCCAGGCACATATAAAAAATAAAAGCACATGCCCTGTGGGAATATAAGTGTGTTACACTTGAGAAATGTGAAAGCTAACACAGTAACTGTGTGTTGTTTTTTTCCCCTTTGCTCTCTATTACGCAGTGTTGGGAAATGGAAAGAAAGGCCCCAGGAGAGCTTCAGACACTTTTGTGCTATATGTTGGTCTCTGAAGTCATGTGCTTTGGGTTAGTCTCCATTTTTAGGTCTGGGTCTTTATTTTCCTTCTGACATTTGCTTTGTAGAAGCTCAAATGTAATGTAATATAGTGTTCATTGTAATTATATTGTCCTTTATATTAAGGGAGCTGTGCGTGGCAATCAGCAGGGACCTGGCAATATAATACTATATCAATATATGGGTTTCAATGCCATAATATTTGTTATAATATTCATTTGTGATGCCTTAGTGAGAACTGTGATATATTGCAATTTTTTTACTTGTGTTAGAGTTTGGAGAAATAAGGTTGTGTGCTTTGATCTGTTGCCTGCACTATTTTGTGCCGTTTCACAGATTAGTATGAATAATAAACAGTCTTCTTTTTTCCCAAAAATATTCATGTTAAAATGTATTATTGCTGTATTAATTATGAGTATTATTTTTCCCACAATCCCTAATAAGGACAATGAGAGAGCAGGAAGTGATGTCGTAGCTAGAGCCAGAATCAAACGTGTGTCACGTGCATTAAATGCCGCATTAAAGTTCTGTACATCTTTACAAAATTGATGTAGCCCTTGTTTCCTCTCAGATGACTATTGAAGTTGCAAACAAAGCATGATAAATGATGTTACCTTTGTGATTACTGTGATTAGTGCCTTTGGACAGCACGGATTGTCTGTATTCGGTTGTTTGCGCTTTGATAATCGTTTGTCTGCAAAAACATGTCAGTTATATCCATAATGCATTGTGCCGGGCTTCAAAATGTTTTAATGGAGTTTCAAATGCTTGCGACGCTCAACTCAATCATCAAATCGATTCAGTGTCTTGATCCAGAGGACTGTCCCTGAGCCATTTGTAAAACTCCTCCCTGTAAAACCGGCGTCACTCTGGGCTTTTATTTACGAGGCGGTGAGCGCACCTGGAGAGGGGCTGGGATTTACAGCAGCACACACAGCAGGTATCATGTCCTGGTCAGCGGGAGGGGGGGCCCACAGATCTTTCCTCTGGTGGATTTACAGAGGTGGTGAAACAGTGACTGAGTGTGAGGTAGTGAGAAGAAAGCTACTTAAATAGACTCTAAATGGAATAGTTTTGATATACAGTTTTATAGTTTTGATAGTTTAGAATAGTTTTGATATATTAAACTTAGTTTTAGAGTAAACAGTGATAAGTAGTTTTCTTCATTGCAGATGATGCAGGTGTTAAAATGAATGTAGAGTTTATTTGATCAGTCAAAAATGAAGTATGACATTAGTAAATTGCGGAACAAACTTGTTCTCTGAGATGAACTGGACTTTCTAATAGAGAGAGAGAGCAAGAGAGAGGGCAGATTACTGTATATCTGATCATTGTCTGAACTCAAAGTGCTGAAAAGCTCGATATTATGACTAAAACAGCAATGTCACATTTTGCAAAAGTGTAGCTTCTCTCAACAGCAGCTCTTCTCAACAAGAAGTTTAGGTCTTTGTGAAGCTAGAAAGTGATGTTTCCCATGTATTGCACGTTTCCAAACCGGCATAAGTATTTTTCAACCATCCAATCAAGAGAAGATGGAAGCATGGTATTGGGAATTGGGATTTTGATGTAATTGGATGTAAATCAGGGAAAGAGATCGAAAACGCCCATCCCGGTTTGAAAACGCCCAATATTTGGGAAACGCCTGTTTTTGTTGTGCAGTCTTGTATGTGAGATTGTTGCTCATAGAATTGTCCATTATACCCTTGTTTCATGGACATATGAACCCCGCTCAAACTCTTATAACCAATCCCCAACAAATTTACAGCTCTCCAACCTTTCTACACTAAACTCACCCGCTGACAACCCTCTATGTGCGAAGAATGAAGGGTGTGACTGATGGGCGAGATGACCCTGATGAAGGACCAAATCGACAATCCCCAGCGAAGCCTTTCATCATAATCACCAACAGAAAAGGATAAAGGCCAGGAAGAGTTATAGGGAAAAAGACAAGGCTGTGAATCATCAGCGCTCGTGGCGTTGAGAGGGTGTCGCTGAGCCTGATAGGCCAGTGAAATGACACTTCCATGACCAGACACTGTTGGTTCAAGGGCTTGAAAGGGTGTAGAACACAGTGCAGAGTTATAAATTACAACTTGTATGTTAGCAACACCTTAAAGTGCACAAGTAGAAAGTGATTCAGCTTTGAAGTTGAGAGGCTCTTGTACTTCAAATTCCAAACTGCTGCTGTTTGTGCACCAACATCTTTTCTGTATTCTTTAGTCTAGAGGTTTTCAACAGTAGGGTGGGAATGTTTTTAAAAAAGCCTTGAATGTTTTTTAACTTGTCATGCCTGGTCATTTAGATGCTGTTAAATCTATTTAGGTTTGCAATTATGTTCTGTAATTAAGACAGTCTCGCAAGCAAGACTTTTGAACTCTTTAGGCATAAATTACAATATCATTATTACAATATTAGCATAATGTAGCTTTTTCTGCAAAAAAAGTGGAGGCTTGAGGAATTTGTTGGCAAAAGCCTGGACAGTTGCAGTTCTAGTTAAAATCTTTCATTAATACACAATGTGAAACTTGCAAAGCTTGTCAAATCAAGCAACCACCTGCTAACTTCTAAACAATTTAAAACACTAGGCAGGTCATAATGACATAGAACTGTCATTAAGGCGCAGTGAGACAAAACTACAGCATTTTAAAATTGCATATAAAGAAGATAATGCAAGACTTACTGTATTGTTCTTAGTTTTGTCAACATCTGAGACTACAGTTAGTGGGACCTTTAATTTTAGCCCCAGTAATATTGACAGATTTACATTTAATGGTAGGATAGGCAATTTCAGAGAGGCTTGCAATAGCAACCTAGCTTTAAAAGCATAAGATCCCGCCCTCCGTTCAGAGCGATCTCCAAAGCCCCACCTTGAGGTTGGGGCTAAGCCCCAGAAATGTACAGCCCTCAGAGCTTCTGTGTTGTTGGAGATGGAGTTATGATGGCACAGCCTTGACCGTTTGACCCTGCTGAGATGGTTCCTCTCGTTCCTCTGGGCTAATGCTGTATGACAGGTGTGAGGTCCTTCAGCATCCTTCTGCTAAATGATATCTGCTTTGTGAGCTCCTCTTCTGTGTTCCATCCACGTTCTCAGAGGTGGAGAAGTCTGACAGGTCAGGCACGATGCAAAGTTCTAGTGACTGGGTATGAACTTCTCCTGACATCACTGCTGTTCTGAAACAGGAGCAAACAGACTCGCAATGTTGACAGCGACTCATGTTTGATCACAAAGCTCCAGATATGGAATGCAATCTGGCTGGAACTTATCCGGGCTTGTACGGATGCAGTTGAGGATTCGGCCCAGCTTAACGGGACACTTTTTATCCTCCCTTTAATCCTGGCACAAGAGACTGGATCAGAGGAGCGTGAGCAGTAATAAAGATTAATCATCCAATAGGAGAAATCAATAATGCAGTTCAGGTATAAAGCAGGGCCAGTGTGAGCGATGCACAAGTGGAAGTAAATGTCCATACTGGGTGTGTGTTTCAACCAGGGAATAGACATTTCCAGTCAAGTAGTCTAGTCGAGTGCTCTAACGCTCATTGATTGGTTAATAATGAAAGTGAGTTAAAAACCAAGAGGATGCATGTGTGAAATTTAAATTCTGATTCATTCACAAACTTTGCATCGCTAATATTATAGAGGAAATGGCTTCTGTCATCACAGGTTGCAAGAAAAATATAGATATGCTATTTCTTTTTTCGTAGTGCTTTGTGAATTCATGCATGTTGTAAGAATGTTTCCCTAACGTTTTCATTAAGTAACAAACTTAATTTTGAAAGTTTTAGGAAAGTTCAAAATGTCCTTTTTTATGCATTGTTTTAATGCTATTGCTTGGTTACATCAACATTATTCAAACCTTTTTACATTCTGTAATGTTTTTAAAAACGTCCCACTTACAACTTAAGAATAACGTTTTTGATATTTCATATRTAATGTTTAAATTGTTTTACTTGCATTACTCCAARAACATTTTTGAATAACTTTGAGAGAACTTTTAGAGAATGTTGGCCAGTGTTCTCAGAACGTTCCCTGTTAGCTGGGACAGTTGATCCGTGCACATCCCTAGTTTCAACAATGGCTTAGCCAATGAGAATGTGAATAAATTCAAGTGGTTAAAGCACCCATCAAAATTGACAATGCTCAAATGAATATTTAAATTCAAGGGCCTTTATTTAAAATGCTAATGAGAGAGTTATCCATATTTAGTGGAAAGAGCTTGTTCAAGGTCATCGGTGTGCACATGGAATCTGCATTACAGCTATGTAATTAGAGATGCGTCAGAGTTTAAACTGTTGCTTTTTTTTTGTGGCGTTTATGGGGAAAAGAGCTCATTATAGTAATTAGCTGTTTTACCGGCATGGCTTTGCTCTCTGCCATATGACCATACGTTTGTAACTGAAAGCTTTAATGTGATGCTTCACATTTTGCAGCTGTTTTGAGTGTGTTTGTTTGAGCTTTAGTGGTGTATTTGCGTTTCATATACAAAGTGTTTTAGAATAAACATATATTTTTAATGGAATGGTAGGGTGTCATCCACAACAAATTTGTTTAAACACAATGTATGTTTTAAGTGATGGAAAAAGCATGAACAGTTCATGAGATTAATCATGTTTAGCTGTTACTCTTTTCCAACTAAAGCAAAAATGAAATCTTTCAAGTAGCAGGAACTAGTTGAAATACCCCAGGGTACACACACACCTGGTTTAGAATCACAGCTCTACATCATTCGTGCAGACATCACAAAATATGTTTGTGAATATAAATGTATTCATTCTGTGCACTTCAGAAACCAGCTTCTTTTTCCTGTCTGTATATGCAGGTCTTCACTGCATCTCCATTTTTCTCCTTTGTCAACAAAATTAGCCATAGCAAACAAGCTAATTAGTTGTCCTAGTTACTGCGTGACACTGACAGTGCATGTGGAGCAACTAGGATTATTTCTGATTGGCTAGGTGCACATCACAATAATGTGCTAAACGTGTTTTACCCAAGTAGGATGTGGTCCTGTTGTACCAAATTGTAGAAAAACATTTCCATCAACCAATCATATTGTAATCATATTTTATTTGGATGTCTTTAACTATAAGGGCTTAAAAAGTATTGTTATACCCAGCTAACAATGTCTTGGATATAAGAACATTATTCAAATATTTTTTTAAATTCTGTAGCATTTCTGAAACGTTCCACAAACTACTTAAAAATAATGTTTGACATATAACGTTAGAAAACTGTTCTACTACCATTACTGCAAGAGTTTTTTTTATCACTTTAGAAAAACTTTTAGAGAACATTAACCAATATTCTAAGAACATTCCCTGTTAGCTTGGATATCTCTCCTTGATTTTGGGGGTTGGTTGTGGCCTTGTGGTATTTATTGGAAGGCTCAGAATTGTAGATGACACCTGGGGTGTTGAAAGAGCCGTGTTCACAGCATTCACATTGAATGCTGATAGTGCAGCAAAAAATTCTCAAAAACTTGAGAACAAATACTTGTCAAAGCTTGTCAATTTTCTAGAAAAAACAGAGACGTTGCACAACACGTGCAGTGGAGTGGAGTCTAACATTACAGATGTTGCACCTTTATAATATTTGAGAATCATTTGTGTTAATGTTTAATGAGTGTGAATAAATTTGCAGGTAACCTTAAGAGGAAGTGTGATGTTGCAGAGTTTTATTTCTGAGGTTAATTGAAAAGGTGACAAGTATATAAGATTCATTATTGTCTTATATAGACAATTACTTTTCTGTATATCTTTCAAAATAGACTGTTTTCTCTGAACCAGCACAGACACAAATGGCTTGAATGAAGAAATGAGTGTTTTTGTTCTTTATAGTGTTTACTTTAAAGGCATCTGGAGTGATTTTTCAAGTGTTCTGCCTGTTTCCCAATTTTAAGGACCCAGACTCACCATTGATCACAGAGAAAATGGACATATGCAGATTGCACAGGCCCTGTAATTCAGTAATTGAAAGACTGTTTCAGCTAAATGAATCCCACTCAGAAAGGCTTCCACTCAGGTGAAACACTGATAATGGCCCCTAACTGCCTCCTGGACTCTGGCCCAAGTGTTGGGCGAAGAAAAACCCCATTTTCATTTTTCCATTTTCATTGTAGGACTTAAATATTAGTGTAGCAATTCGCTCTCGATTAGCTCACAGCTAATCAAGTGTGCAACCACACGCTGCTAATTTATGAGCTAGCCCACAATGCAAGACTGTACAGCTTGGCTGGGGCGCTTAACCAGGAAAGTTGAAGATAAAACGTTATTATCAAACTTGCATTAGGAAACAGAGCAGAAAATGTTGGATAAGCTAATAGCCTTCTGTTTTAAAGCACCTTTTTAACAGTCTTTGTTCCATTTCTGCAACTGCCTCGCTAAGCTCCAAGTGCTTTAATGTTTCAGTGCTACAATATAAAGCAAAATATAATTATATAAAGCTATAATGGAATTAATGTATGTATCCTGTACACGGTTCCCTAACTCCAGAAATCTAATCAAGATCTCTGCACTTGTTTAGCATTAAAATGTTATTTGGCAAAGGCTGTGGTCAGTGTTTATCAAACCGTCTAATTGTTATGTGGGGTTTGTGTGATGCATCATGTATGGGCTTCTCTAAAGGTTACTGCAAAATCTTAACACTCTCTTTGAGCAAAAACACAATTTAACACCTGCTAATGCGATATTCTGTAGACTAAAGATTGTATTCTAGACATCCTGGTGCATATAATGTTGTGTTTTTTTTTTCCACAGCAGGAGAGCTCACTAGTATTATGGATGTGGTTAATTATACTAGTCCGGCGTGATAAACTATTCTAATTTTGCAGAATCTGAGATAAAAGTCTTTCTGCACCGCTTCCTTAATTATTCCTATCACTTCTTTTTTTTTTCCTGCTGTATGTTTATGCGCATTCACTGAGATATGCTCGAATGAACGGCAAGCTGTTACCGGCCCCTTAAGCCACGGCTGGTGTAAAGTGATTATCAATTGCAGGTTTTTCTACCAGACCTCCCAGGAGAGTTTTGACATCTAATTAGTAATAGTATTAGTGGTAGAAGATATTAATAATGAAACGTTTTGCCTTCAGTGTGGGCCGATCATCAGAATCTAAAGAAACCGTGTGGCCCTCCGTGCAGACACTGTAATTTCTGCTCTGGCACCTTTCGTAACCTTTCACACGTTAATGTATTTGATTGATATAGTTCAGGCAGTAATTGGTCAGCGCATTCAATGTAAGGCTTTTAAATAGCAACGTGCAATCTTTATACTTTACAGCCCTTTAGTTTAAACTCAAGGTTGTGATTTTCATGTGATATTCATGTAATTCTTAAATGTCCTATATAAAGCTCTGTGATCGTATAATGGTTAGTTTTCTACATTGTGGCACCAGCAACCCTTGTTTAAATCAGGGCACAGGCTATTAGGTAGAGTGGCCAAGTGGTTTAATATGTAGGATTTAAACTCCAGTCATCTGGGGACATGGGTTCAAATCCCACCGCTGCTGGTGCAAATTGTGCAAGTTTTTGATAGTTGTGGTCTTAGAGAATCAGACTAAAAATCCAAAGGTTGCAGGTTCGATACTATTGCTGGTAATAATGCTAACAACTGAGGTGCCCTTGAGTATGGCACTTTTCCCCAGTTGCTCCCTGGGCACTTCTGTGTGTATGTGTGTGTGTCTGTGTGTGTCTGTCTGTGTCTGTGTGTGTGTGTGTGTGTGTGTGTATTCATGACTAGCAGTGTGTGTGTGTGTGTGTTCACTACTCACCAATATGGGTTGCACACCAATGCACAGGTCATATTAAAGTATGGATTACCAAACATCACCGTTACTTTTAAACCTTTGACAGGAGAAACGATACAGGACGATGTTTTTAAATTCTGTAAGCGACGAACAATTTCCAGTTAAGAAAACCTCTGATCCTCGTACTGAGATAAAAAAGCAGGTCTGATGGCCTTATGGTCAGTTTGTGGACAGCCGACTCAGCAGACGCCCAACTGAGCCAACACAGATTAACGAAAAACAGGGACATCCTTGGACGTAAAGGACAACGACTAATCACCCCATAAAACAAAACACCCTCATTCTACTGACACTTTAATACTTTATTTGAACGGCTGGCGTCTATAATTGAATTGGCCATGGTGTATCGGTGGGGTAAAATTTACTGGCTTCGAGCAGTAGTCTGCATGAAGAGAGTCAGAGAGGTTACCTTTTATCCCCAAAGATTGCCCATTACAGGGGCTAAGTGGCTTTTTTATGGCCTCCTCTCTAGTGTTGCCCAGGTTTGAACTGGATGGAGAAGTTAAAGGACTTTTCTCTGTCTGCCGGGGATTGTTTAAAGAGGATCAGGGGAATGATGGCTCTCCCGCCGCACTCCGTCAGCGATATCAGACCCCCATATCTGATGAGTTGCTCACCTTTTAGCGTCTTTATCCTGGCTTTGTGCGGAGATAAAACATCAGTGCTACCATAAGAGGATCCTGATGGAATCTGTGATGTAGACATTAGAGGGGGGAGAGAAGACATTAAAGTTTTCCTGGGGAGCTGACACCCTTTGTCTGAGTTTAGATTGGATGGAACGCATTGTTTTGGTGCTTTTTCTTCTGAGGTTGTTTGGGAGATATGTAGTCAGCCGTTACCTTCATTAGAAGTTTTGCAGCACAAAGCAAGTCTTTGGGAGTTAACACTAGGACATTTGAGGATTGTAGACTGTCCACAAGGGCTTGTTATTAGGTTAATATTGAGAGAACACATAACGTGATGGTTCTGCCAATGTGCCCCTGACAACGCAGGTGTTTACCCGACAAAATGGTGTTTGCAGTGCAACTCAACTTAGCTGGTTGTAGTTACAGCTCCACTCGCTTAGAATGGCTTTGCTTTGTTTTTTTGGACTTTAGTTCTGGCTGTATTGATTTCTGTTGATTTATGTTCTACATCTCAGATAAAAAAACAAAGTCCCTCACATGCCTTTTATTTATTTATTTATTGTGGGGACACAGAGGCAGCTCATTTTGTGCCACAAACAAGTCAAAAACCTTTTCAACAACTTTGTAGTTATAGCAGAATTTTTGAAGACTTCAGCTTCAGCTCTCTGCGTAATACACTGAACAAGAAACATTGTTCTGTTCTTGCACTCCAAAATATTACATATGCTGTGATGTATGCTTGATCGCGTATTCTAGTGTTTTAAAGGTCGAAGCACAAACAAAATGAGACTTATTGGGTTTTCGGCAGCTACTCCAGACTGTCAGCAGTAATTTCACACCAGCCCCCTCAGCTGCCACTGAGATCTTTCTTATGCCTCTCATGGTGAAGTATTGTGCCAATGCCAGAGACTGCAGCGACCAGACGAACAGACAAGTTACTGTAAAAATCTCTCTGTTGGCAGGCGGTTGAGCCAGGCACTCAGAAACAACCTCTGCCAGTCGGCTGTGATTCTTACATTGGCAAGACAAATTACTATTTCGTCTAGCTGCTCCTGAATTACAATTCCTGCAGGATGATCCCCTCATCAACATGTGCCTTCTGTGCTGGAGACCTGCGCACACATATCTTCAGGAAAATGCATCTTCCTGTCTGACTGCAGAGGAGGGAACTGGTGCTGGTGACCAGAACGCAGAACTATAACAGGTGCTCTGCAGATTCCTGATTACTGAGTATAACTGATCTAATAACTAGACATATGTCAGATTTTTGGGTGTGTTTCTCAGAAAGTTCTACATAAAATTATTCTGGTTCTCTAGAGTTGAAAAGATTTTATTTGTGATTTTTCTTTTATAGTGTTTACACTTTCAGGAAAGTCATTCTATGAGTGTCTTATTTAAAGGTAGGGTAGCCAATTTCAGAGAGGCTAGCAATAGCAAGCTAGCTTTGAAAAATATAAGATCCCGCCCTCCCTGCGCTCTACAAAGACACGCCTCCTCCAATACATAAACGCGATGCAAATATATAGTTTGACAACAAGTTAGACATCCTATCATTATATTCAGACTGAATATAATGATTGGACAAACATTTTATGGTTATGCGCCTTCCACATAAGTTGTAAATATCTATAAATATATAAATATATTTTGTTTAGTGAATGCTGTCAGGATGTGAAGAGACTTTCAACCAGCATAATAAAAATGTTTCTGGTAAAAATTGTCTACCCTGCTTTTAAAGTTCTCTTTAACATGAAGCTGGAATAGAAGATTATTTTAACATCAGCTAAACATACAAACTTCACCTTTAATGTTTTCCTTGTATGTTGGTCATTTATCACAGTTGTTTGTTGAAAAACTTGTTGGTTATGTATTAAAATGCATAACGAAACCTGACATTTGATGGGCTGTGAAAGAACGCAAGATGTTTTTTCAGGGTCTGGTTAAGCTGCTTTGGGCTCGTTGACTCTGCAGCTTCTCCCTGACTCTCAGAAGCAACTGAATTCTGTTTCTGAATTAACAGATGATATGTGAATGCCTGCTGCCAGTGTGTTAATGCTGAGGAGGGATGCGCAGTCACAGACCAGCTTTTCCTGCGCTCGTATGCGTAATCTCTCCTCTGCATGTGTGGGTATGCGTGACTGCGCGCTTCCTCTTGCAGGTGGAATCACAAAGCGTTTCTTAAACAGTGTTCCATCTGTTTTACCGTAACACCAAACGTCTTGTCTGTGATAACGGTGTGTGAATCTGAGTGTGTGTGTGAGTGGTGATCTGTGTGTATATTGCACATCTACACGTGTGTTTTGATTTAGTCACAGCCTAGATATTATTTAATAATCAGATGCATTGTTAAGAAAATTGCAACACCTTCCTTGTTACTCCTTAACATATCGAAATCTGTGAGAATACTTATGCATTGTTTTATTAATTCATTCTTGCACTGTTTTATTATTTATATCTTGCCATATCCCTTTGCAATTTGGAAT
>JAZGTK010004303.1:0-24926 GCA_036877625.1 Ambastaia sidthimunki | reverse complement strand
CACATGGCCCGCTGTCAAAACAAAGCCATGTGCTCAAAACAAACATAAAGACAGACACAGACAACAAAACCTGGGTTGGTCAGACCGAGGTCCTGACAAAACTATGAATTTCTTGGTGAACATGTAAAAAGGGAAATGAGGCTATATGTTCTTAATGCTTTTGGGTATTGGCATAAAACTTGGTATGTTGTCATCAGCTGGCATGACCTGAGGGTACATGCACAATTTCTTCACAGCGCCACTAGTGGTTAAACACATAATTTACATGCATGGACGTTAATGTTGGATGTTGTTGACTTACAGGTATTTAGTGTTATACTACACTGATTTCCCTAGAATCCTTGCCAAGTTCAATGATACCAATCATGCTATGTTTGTCTTATGGTTTGTCCAATGTTGCAACTTAGTGTTGAAACAACTTTCCTAAATAACTTCGAAACCATTAGCCAGAGACGAAACCACCATAGAAAAATTGGACAAATGTCAAAATTTTGATTGTAAGTGGCAAAAAAAAAGTGACAAAAAAAGTCAAGTATAAATCATTATTCATATGTTCTTAAATATAAATTTCCTTAAGTCCTAAACACAAAAAGTAGCGGGATTGAGCCACTTGATGGTGCTATAATTGTACTAAACATGAAATTTGCTTTAACACAGAACTGTTGCTTTCATTGACTTCACAATCAATATGCAGTGTCTTTGTTGTTATCATAATCCCTGATGACATTGGTGTGTTTTAAAAAACATGGCCACCATATGAATTTTAATAATGGCGCAATGCCAAAAAGCATCTGAGGCTGTATCTCTGCAATGCTTTGGTGTATGAACATGAAACATGTATGAACCTTTTGATAAAATATTATAAACCATTTTATACAGCTGTAAATGGTTTTACTTTTTTAACTGTCTCCTCTTAAACTCTTCATTAATGATGCCCACAAATATTTCAGACTATACCTTTTTTGGGCTTGGCCCTGTAATTACGGCTTGCAGCTATATTTCTTCTCTCTCATGTGTTTATGACAGCCCATAGGACGGTGCATTTGATAGTTATGAAAATTGGCACACAGATAGAGGACAGTCTGATATTCAATTTTATTTATTCAGCGCTTTTTACAATGTTACATTGCTTCAAAGCAGCTTTACATATAATACTGAGATATAAAAAAACCTGAAAAAACAAAGAAATTATCAAACATAGGACAATATAAAATCTAAATACTAAATATTAAAGTATGATTACGAAAATGAGTGGGTCCTGACACATTGTGAAACCCCAAAAAGAGTTTAAAATGTCAAAAAGCAACACCAATGCATCTTTTTCATTATCCACACGGATGTTAAAATTGGCAACAATTTAAGACTTGATCTGGGGCCTATACTACTTTTGATAAAAAGTCAGCACATTTTTTTATTAAAGTCTCTGTGGTACCCTGGTGGCCTGTATACAGTAGCCAGTAGAAATAACAAACTTGATTTATCATTTACACCAGATTAAGTTATATTGCATCTGAAATCAGTTCTTTGGGAAACTTTGTTTGTAGTAGTAAAATGGTTTATGGTTTAGGGGGATAGACTCATTTAAGTTATATAACTGTCTCGTTTTAGCTATGTTTTTGTAAAACAGAGCACATCTAGGTTATAATCTGTGGTCATATCATTAACAAAAATCACTTTTGTAGATAGAAATATAATACTATGCAAACCATGCCTTATTAATGGTTTGTCTGTATTATGTATCGTTTCTAATAGTTTAACATTGATTAAGTTGCCATTGAAATTTTTACAGTATTGGCCAGTCTGGGGACAGACACAGTCTCTATATTCTGATATTTAGGTGATTCTGTGTGTTGTACATTTTGTGTATCGTCTGTGACGACTAGCAGACTGTTGGTTAAGCCAGTCTGTCTGCTTCCTGACCTGGGCCCCATTTAGTCAAGTGTTGGTGACATTTATAGCAATGCTATATGCACCAGATTTCTAGATAAAAGAGCAGCACCACTCCAGGATGGATGAAGACTCTTTTTTCAACAGGTTAGGTTTACCCTAGAAACTTCTTCAGTTATTTATAAAGCCTATATTATTCTTCGAACACCACTTAGACATCTGTCCATTTTGTAATGATAGTCTGCTATGTTGCCATGCTATTTCATCATCACAAAAAGCAAACCTCTTTAATATTATCTTTAGTGATCTCCAACTGACAGAGACAAACATCACAGTCCAGAACTTTCTTGCTGCAGGGGCTCTGTAACTGGAACTAAACAATATATGGAAGTATTTGCATCCAAAGTCTGCTCTAAAGCCCTATCACTCTTACTATAAAAATTTGGATGCGTGGCTCTAATTCTGAAAACTTTGCCATCGGCCTTACTATTTCCCTGCATTTATTACATGTGAACCTCTCAGTACTGACAAAAAAAGGCATGTGGAACAGTGCATGTAAAACAGTGCATGTAACAATAACAAGAGAAGATGCCATGACTCGTGTTAATGTGTCAAATTTGGTGTCAACTCAAACCTTGTAGAGCCATCAGGAGTACAAAGTTTCACACATGTTTATGCTCTTGACTCATAACTTTTTACTCATATGTCCCAAAATAAATATTTTTCTTCTGATTACTTGGCCTATGCCAATTCCAGCACAACCTCTGACGTCATTTTCAATCATAAAAATCCCTGCCAATTTTAATCTAAAACACTTCCCTCTAATTCCTTGGCGTTCCATGACGATTTGAATGCATCATCGTATCATGCACCAAGTATTTTCTGTCACGAAAATACTTCCGCCATTTTGACCTTTTTGACCACCTACCTTTTCCAATAGTCAAGTATTCATGAGAGGGGGACACTGGGTGTTTCCCTCCTCCTCCGTCAGGCCACCGGCAGGTTGTAGCAGTGCTACACGAAAAGTGGGACAGAAATGGTAGTAAGCAGGTAGAGACGATAGACACAGGAGTTCTTAAAATTTTGGTTCAGATGCAAGTTCAAGTGGTTTTATTGTCATTACAACTATACACAGTACAGTACATAGTATAATGAAATACCATTCCCCCAAGACCAAGGTGCTACACAGAACAAACACGGGACACTAAGGACGGGACAGAGCTACACAGACTACATAAAGTGCATATACAAAAATGAGTGCAAACATTCAGTGCGAACAAACATTCAGTGCAAACGTTAGTGCAAGACAACAGTAGCCCTATGTTATGGAACAGTGTATGGTATATAATGTTCTGTACGTAAACATGGAATAAGTATACATTGTAAACACAGCATAAGAATACATTGTAAACACAGCATGAGTACACGTTGTAAATATTGTAAACAGTGTGAACATAGCATAAGTATACATTATAAACATAGCAGCAGTTTATATGTAAACATAGCAGCAGTTTATATGTGATAATAGCAGCAGTTTATTGTGCAGGTATTGCAAGTAAAGTGCAAACATGTCTTTGTGTGTGTGTGTGCGTGTGTGTGCTCATCAGTTCAGGGTCCTTTGTTTAGGAGTCGGATGGCTTGTGGAAAGAAACTGTTTGTTAGTCTGGAGGTGTGGGCCCAAATGCTTTGGTACCTCTTTCCAGAAGGGAGGAGGGAGAAGAATGTGTGTGAGGGGTGGGTGGTGTCAGACACAATGCTGGTAGCTTTGCAGGTGCGACGTGTAGTGTATATGTCCATGATAGAGGGGAGAGAGACCCAGATGATCTTCTCGGCTGTCCTCACTATCGCTGTAGGGTCTTGCGGTCAGAGTAGGCACAGTTCCAAAACCAGGAAGTGATGCAGCTGCACAGGATGCTCTCAATTGTCCCTCTGTAAAACATGGTGAGGATGGGTGGTGGGAGCTGAGCCTTCCTTAGCCTTCTCAGGAAGTAGAGACACTGCTGGGCTTTCTTGTTGATGGAGCTGGTGTTTAGGGACCAGGTGCGGTTCTCTGCAAGGTGGACACCATGGAATTTGGTGTTCTTAATGATCTCTACAGTGGAGCCGTTGATGTTTAGCGGAGAGTGGTCACTCTTTGTCCTCCTGAAGTCAACAACCATCTCTTTAGTTTTGTCAACGTTCAGAGAGAGATTGTTGGCTGTACACCAGTCCGTTAACCTCTGCACTTCCTCTCTGTATACTGACTCATCGTTCTTGCTGATGAGACCTACCACGGTTGTGTCATCAGCAAACTTGATGATGTGGTTAGAACTGTGCATTGCTACACAGTCGTAAGTCAGCAGTGTGAACAGCAGGGGGTGTGAGTGAGTCCAATGGGGAGGTAGTCACTGGGGACTTCTTCGGCACGGGGATGATGGTGGTGGTCTTGAAGCATGTTGGAATGACTGTGCTGCTCAGAGAGATGTTGAAGATGTCATAAGAACATGACCCAAAGTCTACTTCACAAGCGGCAAAACTGGCAGAACAGTGTTTGTGGCAGCATGTTAAGGGTGTCGGCCCTGGTGTTGGAAACCGAGCAGGGATGACCGCAGACCAAACCTCCCCCAGCAGTCTTTTGAGAAATTTTCCCAGTGCTGGTAAGCCTCTGGGAGGAGGGCCTGCATTTGTAACTGCAGCGAAGAGTCAGAGGAAGGTGCCAATCTGCTATTTGTGTGGGCTGGAAGGTGAAGGTGAGAGGACAAACTTATGTCTTAGAGCTGGGCATAGTCGACAACCTACCATTTGGGTCATGATCTGCCAGTACTTTGGGACTTGTTGCAGTTGGTACCCATATGTAATATTGTTGTTACTCGAGCCAAAGCAAGCAAGGAGAATGAAAGGGAACAGCTGCTTGGTACCCTACCATTCTTCAATGATGATGTGGAAATCTGTGGCTCTGCTAAGCCCAGGAAGTCTTGTCGACAGAAAAGGTTGGAAAAAATTCAACAATGCTTCAAAAAGGCCTGTTGAATCTCTTCCTGATTTTTCTCCAAAGTTTAAGCTGCCTGCTAACATTATTCAGCTACAACAAGTGGATGCTAGTCTCATGCCTTATTTGGACAGAGTAAAGCAGGAGGACGTATATGACTGATGGTGACGTAAAGGATAAATATTGCATTAAACAGGGAATACTCTATCATCAGCGTGGGCCAGTGACGCAACTGGTGGTGCCATGGTGTGTCCGTGAAGTTATTCTTACTCTGGGTCATTCGATTCCTTGGGCTGGCCATCTGGGGAAACGTAAAACCATTGCCCAAATCAAAAAATACTTCCATTGGCCCGGGTTGAACGTGGAGGTAACCAAGTATTGTAAAAGTTGCCCAAAATGTCAAAAGTCTCTACCCAAGGCCCGTGTCAGGTTCCTCTCTAACCGCTCTCAATTATAGGCATTCCAAGGGTTGACGTTTACAGCTGCTTATCTAGATGATATTGTAATTTACAGTGACATGTGGGAGCAACGCATGCAGCATATTGGGGAGGTTTTGCAACGTCTTCAGGAAGCTGGTCTGACTGTTAATCCATGAAAGTGTGCCATTGCAAAGGCTGAGACAGAGTACTTGGGGTTTATCAATGGCAAGGGGGTGATACGACCTAAGGTGGAAAAAATTTGGGCGATTGAAGGATGCCCACAGCCACGTACTTGTAAGGAGTTAAGGTCCTTCTTGGGCACGACTGGCTTTTATAACAAATTCATTCCCAACTTCTCCAGCAGGGCTGCAGTATTGACGGATATGGTGGGCTTAAGGAGTAATGTAGGGGATTTTACAGTTAAAGACCCATAGACCAGATATGATGAATAGGAGTCAGAGATGCAAGAAGGAGATGCAATAAAAATTTTACTGAAGAAAAATATTCTTTTTTTTTTAGTTTTTCCAGGCAGAAGTCAGCTTCACACTCCGGGGAGTTCATGGGCCAACCTGCCGTTACATTTACAAGAACAGTTTTTATACTAACAGTCAAACTAACTACGTCATCACGCATGTCACTACTGTCCTCCTGATTGGAGAAGGTAAAGATAGTCTCTTAATCATCGCCATACTAGGACACACAATTACTTGACATTTAGTTATATCAGCATTTTAAAGAACGTGGCATGCTTGTTCTATAGATGTCCAATGTATTAATAGATACAGTATCCTTAGATGGTCTCCCTCAGCACACAGACTACTGCTTTGCTGATCCTGGCGTCTCCCTGTAACCATAGACACACACACACACACAGCCCGGCTCCTCAAGGCCAGAGCATTTGTACTCGCAGCATAGTGATGAAATGTTTTCTCTTACAGTCAGAGGTTTAAACATTCTTTGGTTAAAGTGGAAGAGGTCAGACAGGGGCCCTAGGAAGGCAGCTGTCTAGCTCTATTTCATACAGTATGGAAAGACTCATGTCCTACAAGAATCCTGGCATACCAACTAGGAGATCTTACTACTTGTCACGAATCCGGCCTCTGTGGCTCCCTCTAGTGGCCGTCAGCGGGAGCAATCTCCCGAATATTAAGGACTACAATTCCCATAAGCCCCGTACCTGGGTCGCACCCCTCACAGGTGGCGGCCATCACTCTCATTAAGAACTGTTTAAATACTCACAGCAAACTCATGTTCATTGCGAAGTCTTGCCATTCCTTTGTGTTTGCATTTCTGAGCGTTTCTACTGTGGATTGGATTTTTGTGTATTACCTGGACTGTCTCTCGTTTTTGGATTTATTGCTGCCTGCCTTTTGACCCCTTTGCTTGTTATTGGATTACTCTGTTGTTTGCTGCCTGCCCTGACCCCTTGCCTGGACTTTGTTATTCTCTGGATTTCCCTAATATTCCCGTTTGCTGGTTTTGACCCTTGCCTGTATGACTACGATTCCCAATAAAACTCTGCATATGGATCCTTCGAGTACTGAGTCTGTGTTACACTACTACCTAAGCATATAGCGGTTCTCAAAATAATCACACAAGGTTAAATGCTAATTTATTCTTAATGTTTATTCAAACATACTGTCATAAATGAATAAATCATGCTAGACATAAGTTAATATATAGCGTTGATTATCTGAACTACAGCTTATAGCGTTGATTATCTGAACTGCTTCAAAAGCACACTGTCTGGTCTCATTTATACGAAGTGGACGTTTTACAAGTTTTCCTGCAAACTTCTCCGGCGGTTGCGGCCTGTTGTGTTTCTACAGTGTCTCACCTTTATCATGTCTCCTGTGAAGTCTGTCTCCCTCTTGTGACAAGAATTACCCATATACTCTCTGTTGTTTACGAGTTGTGTGCATTCATCCATCTGCTCTTCCACCTACTACCTCCTGCACCTGTAAAGGATTTTTCCAGTTTATGTTGATGTTCACTCTGCTAAGCATGTTGAACAGAATATTCAGTTACTGCCTGTGTGCACATTGCTGTCAATAAACTGTTTAATTAACGTCATCTACTGTCTGAGTCTACGTTCTGCTACCATGAAAGCCACTGTTAAAATAAGAGTGCAAATATTTGTGACACAGGTATGACTAAGGGGACTTTGGACACCTCTGCGTAATACCACAAAAAATAAATCCAGTAACACTTTAGTATGATCAATTCACACTTAGCCTAGTAGCTTGTACATGAGCTGTTTATTAGTATTTATAAAGCACAAATTGCATATTCTGCATGGCCATATTGTACATTTTTTAATCCTACCTCCATACTTTTTTAGAGATAATCTTATGATTAACTGAATTGTAAGCCTTGTTTTCCTTTTAAAACCTAGATCACTATAGAAAACTTTTTTTCTTTTTTATACTCTAATATACCACAGTTCTGTTAAATACTAGTGAAATTGGTCGCTCACAATAAGCAGCTCTGCTCTTTAAACAGCGGTCTGCCCTACATGCACACTTAACAGGCCCAGTTCAACAAATAAATGAAAAAGCACCCTTATGTGAAAGTATTAATTGCAAAACAAAGTTAACATGGATCGCGGAAATCTGGTACTTACTTTTTAAGTCTGGTATAAATATGACATGCAAAAATAAATATACTACTACGTGCACGCTTGTATGTATTGTATCAAAGTGTGGCATTTTGAGGATGATTGATTTAATTTTACTGTCAGAATGCACAAGATTGATCCATTTAACTTTTAAATGTACAACATTTTCTTAAGTGGGAACATGCCCCTTTTACCCCCCTAAAGGAAAGTAGGTCCACCAACCTGTAGTCTCACAACATATGCACGAAAAAACTGAAGCTTATATTTTGGTAAGTATGAGGAGCACTAAGAATTTGTTTATTAATCATAGTTTTACATTTTTAAGATACACACTAAAGTATGTTAAGATAACATATTTACAATTTTGAGTTATGTGCATGTATACCGCAATGCCATAACATTGTCTTATTGGTTTGGTGGGTTACAAGGATTGCATTTTAATGTGTATGATTTGTGCATATTTTATAGATATTTTGACTGCAGAGATTGAGGTCACAGTAGATAGAGACATGCTGCATTCTGAAGTCAAAAGTGATGCTGACGCAACCACAGTCTCCCACTGGCAAATGCCCATGACTTCTAGCTTGCTATCAAGCATACATAAGCCACATTTCAGCTCAGATACATAAATACTTTGATGCCATTTAGCACACAGACATAAATACAACATACTGCTAAAATACTACTACGTAGTGCTGTAAAATAAACTCTACCAAAAATTATTCTCACCTTGAACTTCACCTTAAGATTTTAACCTTTTTTATTATTTATTTAACAATGTGGCACAGAGGACACTGGAAACACAAAATACACATAGCAAGGACCTTCTCCCATTTCAATCATAAACAAATTGTGACAAATGTATGTTTGTCTTTTCAGAAATTGGACAAGCACCTTATGATCATGTAAAAATTAAGAAAGCAGAATTAAATAATTTGTATTTAAATAAAGGTGACACACAAGGGAAATAATCACTTTATCAATAATTTTTCAGACAAAAATATTAGATTTTAGAAGATTAACAATGAAATACCAAGCTATTATAATTGCAATACCTTATTTCAACAAAACAAAATAAAAAAAAATGTGCCAAAGCCACAAGCAAAGAGGAAGATACACCTGTAAACCAATATCTAAAAGAAAGCAGAAGCTACAAACAGTGAGGAAAGACATCTAAGAGCCTAAAGCTGGTCACACATCAGACTAAAAGTAAAGTGTCACATTGTCCCACATCTTTAAAAATAGAACACATTGTTTTCTATGAGTGTACACACACCTGTGGCAGCATTCAGCACCTTGTACACTCCTACAAAACAATGTGTTTGATTTTTGAAGATGTAGAAGGATGCAGTGCAGCTCTTCTTGTCCGGTGTGCAACCCTAGCTGTAGATCGAAGGTCTCCACCCTTTTGGAGTTCCTGCCTCCCATCAGACAGAGCTGTACTGCAACTATACTTACTAGAAAGAAAATATGTCTAAAAGCAAATGTTCCAAAGACACATTTCCATAAATCTCTCACTTTTTACTCTGGAAAAGTAATAATTCTCTGACAGTATTGGGTCAGAACAGACTGGACTAAACTGGAAAATAGTGACCACCATTTTTCACTGCCCTTGTGTGTCTATCACAGGTTCCATAGCAGCATGAAAGGAGCTTTCAAATTCCTGGTCTGAAAAGCGAGTGACAGACATACGTGCCCGGCGTCGAATCTCTAACCGAGCTGCAGGAGTCATAGAAAGAATTTGTTCCATGGCGTCTGCATAACTGTCTTCATCATCTGCCAGGAAGCCTGTTGGACCACCATCATAGTGTACTACAATGTCCAACTTAGGACCACCAGATCTGTGAGCCAGAATGATTGTTCCTGCTGCCATGCATTCCACTATACCTGCCAAGTTGAGGGAGAAGGGTGTTTTCAGTGTACGCAACATGACTACAAATGTGACTACAAAACTACAATATATAAATATACATCTATATTCAAATAGTAACATAATTGATCTGATTAAAAAATAAAAAATAGAAGTTATATGGCTGTTATTTAATCACAAAAACAGTGTTAATGTTCTTGTTTCATCCTCCACAGTCTAGCACCTAGAATTGGCCTGCAAGATCAGGAATTACGGCATGCAACACAGCACAGACGTGGCTGTGTTTGCAATGTTACCTGATTTATGTAATTTCTTTAGTGAATCAGGTGCTAAAACAATGCATGTTGTTGCATGTGCATGCAAATAAACAAGCCTATCAACAGGCACAATTAATTCTTAATTCCTTAACTTTAAGTTGGTTTACCATTAAAGTCATTTTATCTTGTTCCACAAACAATCCACCTAAATACAAGAATAATACAATCTGCTGATTATGTTAATAATGTTGTAATTTGTATGCTAAAGGCATTAATATTCATCTTACCAATACCAAAATGTTCATTACACATTGTGTGCAACCCAATTGTGGCATCTGTTAGATCTTTCTTCAGTTGCTCAAAAGAAACATTCAGTTTAAACTCCACCCTGTCAGCCACGCCTAGCTCCTGACACAATCCTCTCAGCACCAGTACTCTTTCTTCATCTTCTTGGTTACGACATCCACCAATCAGCACCAGTTTCACAGTCTCTTGACCAGCAGGTTTTGCCTCCTTTCTGTCCAGAAGTTTTTTGAAAGCCCTGATTTGCAGCTGATGGTTTTTTTCAGGTCTGAACTGACCCACTGAGACCACACAGTGACACTTTTTATCTTCGTTCACCTCACTCTTTTCCTCTAGAGGCACCTCCAAAAAAGCTTGAACATCACATGGTGGGTAGACCACACTGGTGCGGTGGGGAGCGCGCCACAGGGCCACAATGTGACCTAATGTCCAGGTGGAATTTACCATGATCACATCACTACAGGAGCCAGACAGGCCGTAGAATAGTGCAAAGACACAATAGTAAATCAATTTGATGGCACTCAGCACAGGGTTTCTGGATATGTACTCTGCATTATTGAACCTGAGGGTAAAGATAAAAAAGTACATGTGTATTTATGTATGTGTGTAATTATACAATATATCAAAGCATGCAACTGTTCAAGACATACTAGGGCTGCACAAATTAATTATCTAAATTAATCAGGCTTTTAATAATCAGACCTGGATTACATTTTTTTACTAACCTTTGGTTTCCTTCTCGAATTACAGACAGCATATCTGTGCTGATGGTGGGGTAATGCACATAGCTTCCCACGTGACATCCACCAAGGTAACGGAACAGAGGTAAGGTGAAGGTGTAGCCCATTGAGTCAATGAAGACATCTGGGACAAACTCAGTCAAGGCTTCCCACCCCAGAAACATGGACCCCACACTCTGGCCCAGAAGAGTGAAGTATGGGTAGAGTTTTGCATCCACTAATTGACGGTGTTTCAGAAACACAAACTTAACAGCTCGAGGAAGTCTGATATTGAAATACCGCCGTGCTCCATCTAAGATCTGTTCTGTTGTCACGCCCTGATCACCGGTATAGACCACAAAGGAAACATTCTGGTACCTATTTAAATGAAATACAGAAGGGAAAAATTATAAATAAATAAATAAATGAACAAACATAAATACACACATACATGTAACACATTCGAAGCACCAGTGTTACCAAGTAAAAAACATTTAGAGCCCTTTATAGATAAATTGTATATTTTGTACTATTGTATACTTAAAGTCAACAAGAAATGAAAATTGATGCTTTTTTTCCCTCCCTATGGTGACACTTATTTCTCTGGTATGAGGAAAAAAAAAGTAGGACAGGACTTTATTTCATTTTTTTTGGAACCTGGTTGGATCGTTGGAAGTTGGAGGGATTGAACTGCCTGGCCATTGGACAGTCAATATAGTCCTGATCTTGGGGAGAGACATACAATTACAAGGGCACATGAATAAAAAAAATGACGTGCATGGATAGATCATTTATAATACAACAAGAGTAAAGTTTGTAGTAAAGTTCAAAATAGTAAAATAGTAAATTTTGATTTCATGCTGATTTTAAGGAAGTTTCAATTTCAAATTCTTAAATGTCACAGGACAAGCTGACATTAGTTTTTTATTGACTGCAGGATACAGGCTAGTACCACGTTGAGAAAGGCACACTTAAAATTATTCAATAAACATTTCATTTTTACCACAGCTCATTTTCACTGCTGTTCATGTTCTTGTATTTTACTCATATAATTAAATACTGTGAATAGCGTTATGCTCTCAATGCTAATGCCAAAAAATGTTGTCTACTGGTTGAAGCATGCAAATTATAGTGTGCACCCCCACCATTTTTACTGCTCCCATTTGGCCATCCCATAAAAAAATCCTGGAGGAACTGAATGCAGCTTGACTTCCAATTCTTTTATTAATAATACAAAAACTTGTAAACAAAATTAAGTCATGTCAAAACTACATGCCTCCAGTGGTTCACACTTCATCAATTTTAAATGCTAGCAATAGCTAGGGCTCTTTTGACAGAGAGCTCTAGCTGTTACCTTTTCAGGTTTCCAAGCTAGAACTAATATTAAATTAATCAGATGGTCTAGTAAGTGCATATGGCAACAATGAAACAATCCCTACAGTTACTAAACTTTATAACATTGGTAGTTTAGTTTTCTGTAGCAGTATGTAAAAGAAAACATAAAGGCCTTTATCTCTGAAAACATTTTTTGTTTTTTCAAAATGAAATCGGTAAGCTCAGTGCCGACTTGTTTTTGGTCATGTTTTTGAAATGTGTGCAAAGGTGTGCTTAGATTAAAATAATACTTAAATTTAAGCTCATAATCGTAGCAAGGATAATCCTAGTAAAATGTGGCGTATGACATTTAATCACAGTAAACTGGCATGTTTACATTTAAATTGCATTTGTTCCAACCTGAGTGAAGTGTGCATGTGCTTGTAAAAACTTTTCCCTTTAGACTGTATCACTTAATTCTGTGAACTCTCTGGCACCAACCTCTGCTCCCATAAACTCTGCTCTCCTCTGTCTCATGTAAACATCTTATTATGATTGTCATTACTTTGATTATTCTAAATAATCAATATATTGGTGTAAATGTAGCCTATGTCTATGGTGAATAAACTTATGAGTTATATCTGACCTGTTTTGCAGAGTGCGTAAAGCACACCAAAGAACTCTCTCTCCTCCTCCTCCCGCATTGCAGTATGGGTGAAAGAACGCCACTGTAAGCCGGCCATCCTGAGCTCTTCTGGTCTTCCTCTTTATATGAAACCAGGTTCTCAGTCCAATGATGAAGAGGAAGAGAATAGTTGTGAAAACAAAACTCAGATAGATGCATGGCAAGAGCAGCAACCACATCAACCTAAGGGAGACCGAAAACATATACCCTTTACCATTCATTCATCAGTTTACATACAATATGTGAATGAAAAACGTCCAAGAACAACATATGTACTGTTATATGTTACAATGTCCCCTAACGCTGTTCTGTAAGACGATTATTCATCAATATCAGCCAATATTAGTGAATGGTTTGTCACCCCCAACATGAAACACTAAACCCACTGGCTGTCAATTAATTTATGTCCATACAACACTGATATTGTGTTATTTTTAAATTAATGAATTTAACAATTTAATAAAAAGTTTTTACCTAATTAAACTGCTTAGACAAGTACACAAGCAATCGTGCCCCGGCATCTTCCAACAAAACAACGCTTGACAGAACCCGGAAGCGCTTACCTCAGTGTGTTTGGATGTTTCGTTTTCCCTGTTAAATATGCTCTTGGCTGCCATCTAGCGTTCAGATTGAGTTTAAGGTTGTTGTGAGTGGAACGCATTCTGCATTGCAAGAAAGTCATTTTCCCCTGTTTATGAGCTTTGGTTTTTAATTTTAATTTTTTGATAATACTTCATTTACTAATCAATACAGCAGAAACAATATTTTAAAACAATTACATGATCTATGTAGGACCATTGAAAAGTAATGTTTAACCAGCAAACAAACAGATCTAGATCAATACTGGCCTCTTGCACAGGTTATTTGAAGCCAGATAAACAAAAATGAGGCTTCTAATAAAGCTGGTTTACTTGATGTGTTTTAACAACTTTCTTGAAAAGTGTAACTGCAAATCAAACCAGTAAGTTTTTTTCAATTGTACAAGTATATATTCATTTCCTACTTTAGACATTGTCTTTGGGGACTAAAACAGTAATTTTGTTGTATAATAGCACTTAGTAAAGGGGTATACAATGCCATGAAATAGTTTTTGCAATTAATGTAAAAGCTTGTTATAATCAATGAAAGATTAACAAAGTTTTAAAAAGACCAAAGATATGTTTGTTGCAGATGTTATTGTTTAAATTTGTTCTTTACTCATATTGTTTAATTTTTTTGTTATTTAATATATTTATTTTTCAAATATATTTCAAATAAATTGGGCAATAGTGATAGGTTAAACAGAAATAAACAACAACTACATCACTAGAAATAAAATTAGCCCCCTCTAACAGTTTAAATTATTGCAGCTTTTTTCTTTCTTTATGCACAGTGACCAGGTTTTATCCATTACTATATCTACACAGGAGCATGTGGACACATTAAAAAACATAACCAGACACAGTGGGGTAAGCATTTAATTTCCATTCATTGTTTTATTACTCATATAAACTGGTCAGAGAATAATTGGTAATTACCAATTTTGCTAAATTATGCAATATTGACAATAGGTATACAGACTAGAACCACAGACTAGCAGTGGTGAAATCATTCTACCAACTGTCTTAACTTTTTTAGAAATTGATTAGTTTTGTAATTGTACCATCAGCCTGTTGATTGTGTCTAAATGTTCTGTGATTTTCAGACAGTGTTGTGGCAACCAGCTTCATCCACTTACATTACAACAAACTCTGAAGTTCACCTATTCATTCGGTCAACAAGAGTGGAACTTGTCACTGAACTGTTACAAAAACATGGAATCACATTTACGTATGTAAATCTGTAAAATGTAATTTAATGAAATATATTGTTGTGTTAGCCTTTTTAGAAAATGCATTATTTATAATCTGTTTAATGTCTGCATATGTCAAAAATCATATGTCTCAATTAGCTTTTAAGACCTCTGAAAGTCAAATGATATTTTAGTTCACATTTATGCAGAAGTATCTACATTTCTAAGAGGTTCACAAACTTTCAAGCACCACTGTATATCGGTTAGAAACATAGACTAAATCTACTTTATAAAAGGTAAAAAAAACTGCAATTCTGAATCTGGCATTGTTCGATTTTTGTGCAGGGTTCTTTTGGAAAATACATCCGCATTGGTTGAGATCCAGACCAAAAATGATTCCTCAGATCCCCGGAGTGGTGGTGTATACTATGACAGATATCATTCTTTAGAGGATGTAGGATGAGTACAGCTTTAAAAGAAATTTTTTCTCTCTTGTGTTCTTTTAACTATACAATGTAACATTTTCTTGTACTTAAATCATACATAATTTGACCTAACCCTAATTTCAGTTCTATTATTGGATAAATAAGACCAGCCAGGAGCATTCAGACATGGTCAAAGTTATTCTTATTGGATCGTCATTTGAGAAAAGGCCACTCTATGTCATGAAGGTACATTTATTACATAAGGTTATGTCTTAAAGGGGCACCACATATTAATTTTGAATTATAGTTCAAATAATATTATATAAATTATATTAATTCCAAATTAAGTCCAAATAGTCACATTTTTAGTAGAATAATAAAAAAAACCTATAATTTCCCTGTCTCTTATTACATTAAAGCTGTCTGGCAGAAGGAGCAGGGTAAAGAGAGCCATGTGGATGGACTGTGGTATCCATGCACGAGAGTGGATTGCTCCAACTTTTTGCATGTGGTTTGTGAACTATGTTAGTATAATTCATTTAATCACCTTTCAGCATTATCTTGACAGTAGCTGCAATCATTCTTTAAATTGAATACATTTCTACATACTCATTTCTGCATCTTTCTATCATTATCAATGTACCCTTATGCTGTTCCAAACCCATAACTGTCAAGGGTGCCCGTGAATGGAAGGAGCAATACGATGTGGAATTCACTCAGAAGTATTTAATATATACAATCCACAGGACAGGTAAACCAGGCATGGATAGGCAGAAACACACAGAGACCAAACATAACATTAATACTGGAACAAGAGACACAGAACTGAAAACAACTTATAACTAATCAATACAGACAGGTGCTGGTGATTAAACTAAACAAGAACAGGAAAACCAAATACTGGCATATAAGTGGGAGAAACCAAATAGACAGTTCACAGGGGTGTGACATTACTCCCCCCTCCCAGAAGGCGCGACCTCGCGCTGTAGAAAAATGGGTGGACAGAGGGGACTTAGGTGGAGGACACAGGAGTGGATGTGGGATGGAAAACAAAAAAAAACAGTCCTTGTCGGGGGCGGTTTCGGCGGAGGCCGGTCTCCCGGGAGGAGGACAAACAATAGGGTGGTGACGACGGAGGGAGGAGCCATGGAAGAGACAGGAGGGATCCGGAGCAGGAGGAGCCAGGTGAGACCCAGGCTGCAGCCATGGTGGAGTCCTGGATTCAGAGGCTGAAGGTGAAGATGAGGGATCCTCCAGCCACGACGCCGCTGAAAGCTGGCAGACCTGCGGCTCAACCATTGCACAGATGGTGGGCTGAGGGTGAGCAGAGGGGCTGTCAGCTGACAGCGGTGGTGTGGCTGATACATCATGGCAGGTAGAACCAGGCAAGAGAGGGAAGGTGGGTGGGAAACCTTGACCTGGCATAATGATATCAGAATAAAAGTCTATTGGATCCGGTGCTGGCTCACCCTCAGCGCTGGTGCAGTGGGCGGAGCCTCCCTCGTCGTAGTCACCCATGGCGAGCTTTGATGCCGGCTCACGCACCTGGTCTGACGGCACTGGGTCAGGCTCCAAGGCGATCCTCAGCTCTGTCGCTCTATACCGCGATGGCTCTTTGGTCGCCTGGGGCTCAAGCTCTCCGTCAGTGGTGGGCTCGGGCTGTGGCTCTGCACTTCGGGATGAGGGCTGGGCACTGGGTCTGGAGTGGGGCTGGCGTCCTTTGGACGATCTCGATCGTCATGGGCGATCCGCAGGACGCCAGCACCCACTCGATATAGATAAGGAGGCTCTCTCGAGGACCGCCCCCAGACAGCTTCGCTTTGCTGGCCTCGTTGAGTCCAGCGTAGTAGAAGCTGCAAAGGCTGTCATCCTGGAAGCACAAATATTCCGACAGGAACACAAAGTTGTTGGTGTGGTCCTCGAGAGAGCGTTCCCCCTGCTCCAGCAGGAGGAGGAACAGACAGGTCCTCCATGATGATGTAAACAGACACAGAGCAAAAAACGGGAAAAAATAAATGCGGGGTTTAAAACGGTGCTTACTGTTATAAGGTTCCAGTATTCTGTCATGGGTGCCCGTGAATGGAAGGAGCAATATGACGTTGAATTCACTCAGAAGTATTTAATATATACAATCCATAGGACAGGTAAACCAGGCATTGATAGGCAGGAACACACAGAGACCAAACATAACATTAATACTGGAACAAGAGACACGGAACTGAAAACAACTTATAAAGGATACTAATCAAAACAGACAGTGCTGATGATTAAACTAAACAAGAAGTTTAAAAAATTACAAACTTCCTCCATTTAAAGGATTTAGAGAAAGAAAATGTTGTTTAATACACCTAGGTTTTTGCTGGAAAATGTGGCTTATGTGGCCTCTTCAAAATTAATGAAAAATAATGAATTTGAGTTTCTGTTAAGAAAATCCAATGTCTGTTACGGTGTCTGTTAATATTGCTGTTTTATCATTTTTGTTTATAAATTCTGTGTTTGTCTGTTTATTATAAATGGTGGATCAGTCCTGCTTTCAGAGTAAGCTGTAAAATTTGTGTTATGGTCAATTTTTATTTTTAATATTTGTTTAATATTTTTCTGATGAGTATATAAAAGTGCAAAATTGGTGTTCATTTAATTGTACTAACTGACTAACAGCTTTGGTCCCCCTTTTATGTTTATATGAAAAACAAGATAAAACAGTATCAAGATGCATCAAAGTTTCTCCTCTTGTGTTACATGGAAAAAAGAATGACATACCCAAATGAACCCTGGGAATTAAACTTGGAATTGATTAATTAGAACAAATTAAAATTACATTTAAAATTGTTATTCTTTTTTTGACAGGCACTAACATTTTACACCCAAAACAATGACATCACAGAGATGTTGAATAACATGGACATTTACATCTTGCCAATCATGAACCCAGATGGATACAAGTACACATGGACAACAGTAATATGCTCAATATATGAACTTTTTTCATATTACATTTCTGTTATGGTTTTTCTTTCTGGCTGTTTGGTGGGAAAAGTCCTAAAAGGAAGATTTAATTTGTCAGTCCTTTTTTTATTCCAATGTATTTTAACAACAGAAACCTCCTCTTTTTTAAAATAAATTCTGTTCTTTTTTTTTCAAACATCAAACAGGATCGTATGTGGAGGAAAAATCGCTCCATAAACAAAGACAATGAATGTTCTGGAGTTGATTTGAACAGAAATTTTGATGCAAATTGGTGCAGTAAGTGTCAAACATGGAGCCCTCCATAACAAACAAGCAAGCATAGTGTAATAATTTTTAATAGATTTTTATAAAACAACTAGATGATTATGGTCAAAATAATGATTTATTCTTTGATTTATTTTAAAGTAAAGGGTGCCTCCAATGACCCATGCGATCCCACATATTGTGGTCAGTACCCAGAGTCTGAACCAGAGACCCAGGCTGTGGTAAAGTTTCTGCGCTCTCATATTGACACAGTCAAGCTATACCTTACCATGCATTCCTACTCTCAGATGCTACTGTTTCCCTACTCCTGTTCCCTTGATGAGGTTCCAAACCACAGTGAGCTGGTATGTGATGAAGTTAAAAACAGAATGTGTGTGGGGGGTGGCATAGTAGTTAACATAAAAAGAGGTTGAGTTTTGTTTTCTAATTTAAAATGTTTTGGGTTTTCTGACAGCTTGACCTTGCCAAGGAGGCCTCAACAAAAATACGCAGATATTACCGGACTAATTATAAATATGGTCCTGGGGCAAAAACCATTTGTAAGCTTATTGCTCATGTTAGATTATTATCTCGTTGTTGTCTTGTTGTCGACAAGAAATTTTTTATTACAACTTGCTTGTGATGTTTCTTATTTATAACTTGTTTTGGTAAAAGTGCCTAGTAAATAAAAAAATGTAAAATGTGCATGTTATTAATAAAAAAATCAAAGTGTATTAGCATTGTAGCTTATTAGTTTAACTTTATGTGTTTTTTTATTATAGATTTAGCTCCAGGAGGCTCTGACGACTGGGCATATAACCTTGGCGTTAAATATTCCTTCACTTTTGAGCTTCAGGACCGTGGAAAATATGGGTTTCTTCTTCCACCAAGCTTCATCCCTCAGGCCTGTAATGAAGCTCTGCTGGCAGCAAAGGTCATAGCCTTGCACGTGATCAAAAAAACACAATGAGGAGCTGCTGCCAAAAAATAACCTTTATGTACTATGTAGGTGATGATTCATAGTTCATGTACTCTGTTGGTAGATTCCTAATGCTTATGATTTGGTGTGTTATATAAGTCTGTATGTTGCCATATTTCATGTAATAATACATAATATATCTGACAACATAAACCACAACAGCAGTAAATTCTATAATATTATTAAAACAGCAGTAAATACTATAATAAAAAATCATTTGGAAAAGAGCAGCTGGGTTTGTTGCTTGGCAATTTCTGCATGCAGAGTGATTCTAAAGTAGATTTTCATTTGATGATATATATGAAATTTGTACATTTATATTACGATAAGAGTGCATGTTAGAACAGAACATAAGGAAAATTAGTAACTGAATTAGAGTCTGAATCAGAAGGTGCTTTATAGCCAAGTATGCTTGCACACACTGGAAATTTTCTATGGTTGTAAAAGCTTTTAGTACACACATTAAAGACAATGTCAAGACATGATAATACCATTACATAGTACAGAATGAAAAAAGTGTAGATATGGAAAGCTCTATATAATATTTGGAATAATAAAAAATATAATATGAGACATTGTACAAGGTAATATATTCTGTGAATTTACATATTTATAGATGTCATGTACATCTGTGCAAGAAGGGAAAATTATGTACAGTAGAAGTAATTATATATATACTGTAAATGTTAAAATGTAGGAATTAATTTACATATATGAAATGTCACAATGTACACAGTGGGAGTAGAGAGTGGAATATAGCACTTGTGGAGCAATTAACAGATTTGATAACTGCTGGGTAGAACTGGGTCAGCAGCTCCTGTGGCAGTTTAAACTTTCTCAACTAGTGAAGGAAGTACAACCTTTGCTGTGCTTTCTTCAAATCACTTTTATTGTCACATCACCACAGTACCTGTGCCTAGGTGAGTGAAATTCTTGGGAGCGTGCTCCAGACAGTGCAGAGACAATACAATACATATTACATATAGACAGTACCTTTACATAACTACAGATTTGTACAGATAATGTGTCATATACACAAACATATATTCAGTACATACAGTGTACTAGACATACATCCAGTTGGTAGTACAAGTACAGGTTGAGCTTACTGTCCAGAGATTGTGCCAAAATATATACCTATATATACAGTTGTTGTAGCAGGAAAGTGTACAGTGTACATATAGAGGAAGAGTTTGTTGCCACAGGTGGTTTGTATAGCCCACTCACCTGTGTGTTGTCAGCAATACGTAGGTGTAGCAGATTATACAGACATAGTTAAAGTGCTGTGCATGGCATGCCGTGTAGTGGGAGTATGCTGTGGGATGTATTAGTTCTGATTGTTCATTAGCCTGAGGGAAAAAGCTATCCCTCAGTCGGCTAGTGCATTATCGGATGCTGCGGAGACATCTACCTGAGGGCAGCAGAGACAGCAGTCTATGGGATGGGTGGCTGGAGTCACTGATGATCCTCCGGGCTTTCTTTATACACCGCCTGTTGTAGATGTCCTGGAGGGAGGGAAGCTCACCTCCAACAATGTGGCTGGCAGTTCGCACAACCCTTGGCAGAGCTTTGCGGTTGCCAGCGGTGCTATTTCTGAATGGTGATGGGTGTGTGTTCTCTGCTCTGTCAGGGTGCCCACCTCCTCTCTGTAGGCCGTCTCACCGTTGTCGGTGATCAAGCCTATCACCGTTGTATCATCAGCAAATTTGACGATGATGTTGGAGCTGTGTGTGGCTGCACAGTCATGTGTGTACAGAGAGTACAGGAGTGGGCTGAGAACGCAGCCCTGAGGGGCACCAGTGTTGAGGGTCAGCAGGGATGAAGTATTTTTGCCCATTCTGACCACCTGACTTCTGCCTGTCAAGAAGTCCAGGATCCAGCTGCACAGAGATCTGTGTAGTCCCAGAGTCTGGAGCTTTGCGACAAGTGTGGCAGGCACTATGGTATTAAATGCTGAGCTGTAGTCCACAAACAGCATTCTCACACAGGTGTTTTTATTTTCCAGGTGGGCGAGAGCAGTGTGTAGGGTGAAGGCAATAGCATTGTCTGTGGAACGGTTGCTACGATAAGCAAACTGGAGCGGATCAAATGAGGCAGGCAGCACAGAGCAGATGTGGTCTCTGATGAGTCTCTCAAAACACTTGCTAAAGATAGGTGTCAGAGCAACGGGCCTCCAGTCATTCAAGCATGTGATTTTGTTTTCTTTGGTATGGGCACAATGGTGGATTTTTTTAAAGCATGAGGGAACAACAGACAGAGAGAGGGAGAGGTTGTAAATGTCTGTAAAGACTCCAGCTAGTTGGTATGTGCATGCTCTGAGCACACGGCCTGGGATGCCATCACGACCCGCAGCTTTGCGGATATTCACCCGTCGGAAGGATCGGGGTACATCTGCGACAGAGACGGAGAGTGCGCTCGTCTCTTCTTCAGCAGCTGCGGGAGCGCTCCCTGTGTGGGCAGTGTTGTGAGCCTCGAAGCGAGCATATGTTCACAGTAGCTGGTTTATTCCCTTTAAAATCTGTGATGTTGTTGATGCTCTGCCACATGCCTCTTGTGTTATTGTTGTTAAATTGTTCTTCAACTTTGTTTTTATATTGTCGTTTTGCAGTTTTGATGGATTTCCTAAGATCGTAACTGGCTTGTTTGCGATCGTCATGGTTTCTGGATTTAAAAGCAGATGTTCACGCTGACAAGGCTGCTCGAACATCGCTGTTTATCCATGGTTTTTGGTTGGGGTAGATGTGGATTGTTTTTGACGGCACTACGTCTTCTATACACTTCCTGATGAAACACGTTACCGTGTCTGAGTACGCCTCTTATGTCGTCATCAGCCGTTGCCCGGAACATGTCCCAGTCCACGTGATCAAAACAGTCCTGTAGTATAGCGTCTGATTGGTCTGACCAGCACTGGATTGTCCTGAGAGCGGGTGCTTCCCATTTCAGTTTCTGCCTGTAAGCAGGCAGGAGCAGCACGGAAGAGTGATCCAATGTGCCAAAAAGAGGCGGGGGAGCAATTTTTATGCGTCCCGGAAAGGAGAGTAGCAGTGGTCCAGTGCACGATCACCACACGTGTTGATGGTGATGTGTTGGAAGTATTTTGGAGCTATTGTTCTGAAGTTGGCTGTGTTAAAGACCCCCGTAACAATAAATGCTGCATCTGGGTGTGTGGTTTCCTGCTCACTTATATTCCCATACAGTTCTTTGAGTGCCTGGTCTGTGTTGGCTTGAGGGGGAATGTAAACAGCTGTGGTTACAATCGCTGTAAATTCCCTCGGCAGCCAGAATGGTCTACACAGAAGCATATGAAATTCCAGGTCCGGTGAGCAGAATGATTTAATGGAGTGTAGGTTCCTTTCATCTCACCATGAGTTTTGGTAAAGAAACAAATTCCTCCACCTCTGCTTTTCCCCGTGAGCTCTTTTGTTCTGTCCGAGCGATGCACGGAGAACCCGTAAGCTCGATGGCTGAGTCTGGAATCACTGCAGACATTCAGGTTTCTGTAAGGCAAATAATGCAGCAGTCCCTTGTTTCTCGTTGATACGAGATGCGCGCCCACAGTTCACAGAGTTTGTTGTCCAGTGACTGAACATTAGCCAGTAAAATGGTTGGGAGTGGAGGTCGGAGGGCTCTTTTCCCCCTTTTTCGGCGGCGTTTCCTCGGTCGCGGCCGTGCAGCCCAGACAAAGGGCTCCGACGCGTTGTCTGTAAAACCGGCGTTCAAGAACTCAAAGTCCGGTTTGTGTTGCGCGGACAAAGGAACCGATGTTTAAAAGCGTGTATCTTTCGTAGACAGTTATACTAACAACTTCAAACACATAAAACAACAAAATAACAACAAAAACATACGAAACATACGAAAAACTGCAAAGTTTGCTCGGAGCTCGCAACACAGCTGCCATGCTCGGCGCCATCTTGACATCAACAATGGAGTTAATGTGCAAACTCCCTTCTGTAAGCAGATTCGTCCTGGATAAAGCTGATGACTGTGGTGTCATCTACAAAGTTCAGGAGCTGGACACACTGGAGTTACATTTGGGAGATAATATAATTTGACATTATTCATTATAACGCTACATTATGCTGACCAAATCTGAGGTGACTTGGCAAAATGAAAGTGGACTATTTTAAAGTTTGTTTTAAGTTGCGCACTTCCTGTAGCCACTTGGTGGCTCGCAGTAGTCATATGAATTTTATCAGCCTGCCACAACAAACTGTAATGAATGCTCAGAAGGCGGTAGATCCATATGCAGCTGTTATTAACCAGAAATCAGTGTAAAACAGGCAAGGGTCAAAGCACAGCAAACAAGGGCAACAGAGGTAATCCAAAGCGTTAACAGTTCCAGGCAAAGGGGGTCAGGGCAGGCGGCAAACAACAAGGGTAATCCAATAACAACGCGGAGTCCAAAGGGCAGGCAGCAAACAATCAGAAATGGGGGACAGTCCAAGGTAAGTATCCAGGTAAGTAATTACAGGAAATAAACGCTCGGAATTGTTCACACTAGGCAAAACAAGACTTCGCCCCGAGCAGCAGCACAGGTGAGTTTATATATAGTCTTTAATGAGCGTAATGGCCGCCACCTGTGGCGTGGCATGGGGTTCTGGGTAATGTAGCATTTTACCGCCTTGCCATGGCAACACTGTTTGAAATACTGTATCATAAAAACTTTGCCATTTTAAATCTTAATTAGCTTGGCATGATGCTCACCAAGTTTGACAGTTGCTCACCATGAGACAATGGCATGAAATCCTTATGAGGAGAATTTAAAAGTTCAAGTGAGTTTTCAAAAGTTATGTGCTTTTCAGAAATTCCAAAATGGGTGACGTCTTGTTGGGCAGAGCTAATGGTGTAACAAAACCACGGATACAAAGTGATGCGGAGTATGGACAGGTTTATTGAAATTAGTAGATAGGTGACAATGAATGATGTAACCACAGAGTGGTGATCGCCAGGTAAGCAGGATGTAGCTTTTTATGGGAGACACAGTTTTTGGTTCGGTTCGTAGGATGGCGAAGGTTTTCCGGGAGAGTTTCCTTTCCCAGGATGGCGAGGGATACTTGGAGATCGGTTGAGCCAGGGAAACGTGGGACGCACACCTCAGCGGCACAGGAGCTTGGATAGGGAACACAGGTAAAGAACATAGGTTAGAACAAGAGCTGGAGATCGGCATACGATAATAGATTGAGTCCGTACGTGTTGACGAGACCGGACAACTAGCGGAGCTGAGGCGTGCGTTTATGAACCAGTCTCTTGATGCGGAACAGGTGCGGGTGATGAGTTTGATGTTGTGCAGCAGGTGATGGCAATCAGAACTCCGGTGACTGTGAGCGTGAAGGAGTGGGTGTGGCAGAAGAGTTCGTAACAAATGGATGTCAGTGTGAAAGTTGTTCGGGTTGGCATGACTTATATACACTCACCTAAAGGATTATTAGGAACACCTGTTCAATTTCTCATTAATGCAATTATCTAATCAACCAATCACATGGCAGTTGCTTCAATGCATTT
>JAZGTK010004302.1:0-24930 GCA_036877625.1 Ambastaia sidthimunki | reverse complement strand
ACCTGTTTCAGGTTTCACAAAGTCATTAACACAAAGAGACGACTACACAAGCAGCAACCGTCTCTTAAAAGTCTTTAACAGCGCATGTGTTTTATCTGCAATTCTGAAAACTGATGTTACTTTACATAGAACTGTAATGTACATCAACTGTTATACTGCATGTGTTAAATATATTAAATATTTTAAGAAAGTATTACATTTTACATTTATAACATTTTTGTTGCCTTTTCATCTTTTTAAAACAAGTTTCATAAACAATCATGCGTGTTCTACCTTCGCATGCATGCTTTAAGGTTCTTATGTGAATGGTAAATCGAGAACACACTTGTAATAATCCTGAAGTGGGTCACGACCTCATTTTCATTACCACAATGCCAAATCTTGACAGTCCTGAATTATAAAAATTAATTCCAGCATTGCCGTCTTTCTTTGTTGTGCTTAGACTAATAGCTTCTCAGTGCTTAAAGACTCCCACTTAAACTGTTCTTACATTATGCTCAAGCTTTTGAGCTTCTTAGTGTAAGTTAAGAAATACGGTTGAATTGTCATCTTTAAGAAGAAAAAGCGTTTTATTTATTAACCATTTCATGCTTGACTTCTGACCTTTTCACTGTTTCAGTTTTTAGAAAGACAGAATGAAAAATGTCTGAAATGGAACAAAAGTCTGTGAAATCCCATTTAAAAGTCAATAGAAATATAATTGTAACATCTTACAGTGTTTTTGTGTTACACAGGCATGCACACACACACACACACACACACTGGACTGGATCAGTGTTTTAGGCTCAGTTCTGCAGGCTGAACAGTATTGATTGGACAATCTTATGCAATAAGCTTCAGAAACAAGAATGATCTGGCTGCATGGTTCAATTTCAGCAGAGGTTCTAGTTTTGTGTGTAATACATGTAGCAAAGAAAGTTCAGACACACACACACACACACTAACTTATCCTCCATCGCTGATGTAAAATTGTTGAAGCAGTTTTAGGCAGGTCAGTTCACTAGTGGCCATGTTGGCAGCACCTCTGAGCATCTTTATTTCTAGCACACAAATACAGCTTCTTTACTTTAATAAAGAAACACTAAAATCAAGCTGTCTGTTATGATTGCATGTCATTTATGTATGTGTACATTTATATATTTGTATTGTATTGTTGACTTTACAAGCATCTGCTAAACCTATTTGTTTGTATTGCTGTTGCTATTGTTACCAGTGTGTGTTAGTCTTGTGTTGTACTGCATCCCTTTGATTCAATGGTAAGAACAAGAGTAAAGAAACAATGTGACTTAAGACTTCACCCTTTGTATTTGTAACCCACCACCCTGTGTTAATACACCGTCCCAAATCTCATTTAGGGGGTTACAGCTGCTCTGTCTAAGCAGCTGTAAGCTGTGCCGAACCACTGACTTCAGGTCAGCTTTCTCCACCCTGCGTCAGTGTTTACGGCTGTGCCACCTTCATAGTGCTGACCCAGGACCTGTGGGACAGAAAAACCTCTTCTGCCTATTTCCTAATAACACATTTAACCAACTAACATGCTGTTTAGTGCCCTGCCATGTATACACTTGTGCAGGTTTTATTGCCAATGTGCATTTGAAGTGTTGTGGGATTTTTATTGAGGCCATATTTCATTTTGGCCTACTTTTCTCAAATTGCCTGTGGGACTCGGTGAGGGGAGTGAAGCGTAGCTGCTTCTAAATGAGATGAGAAGACGAGAGACAAAAGACGGAGAGGAAAGAGGGAGAGAGAGAGAGTTTTACCCTTTCTTGTGGATGTGACTCATGGAAAACTGTGTGGAGAAGAAGGAGGACGAGGGGTGTTGAAGGATGCTCAGATGAACAGGGTCAGGTCTCGACTAAATGAGGAAATTGTGCTGTCTTGGTCATTACTGCTAGTAATGGTGGTTATTTGGCGAGGGTTCAGCCGCTGTGATTAGCCGTAATGATGGAGTTGCGTTCAGGGTTGCACAACCCAACAGCATGTTGAAGAGCAGAACGTCTGACAGATGTTTAAGGAGGCTGAATCATCTCCTGAACTTCTGATACATCTCTTATTTAATGCATTGCTTCTGTTGAGAACCTCTTTTATAGATCTATCTTAAGAACTGAAGAGAGCAATTAGATGACTAAAGTATTTATAGAGTCATTCTTTATTCTCATGCACAATCATTTTTACATTATCTCTGAATAATGAAAGGCAATGATAGGAAAAGTACACAGAAATGAAACTTATACAATGTGATTAGAAAGATAAACAAATTAGGGAGATAAAGACTGTCTGGCCCTCAGGAGGATGTCCACGTACAAATCTCAAATATATGATACCTCAGATGTAAGATATTAATTTCCGAGATGATTTTTTTCCAGAAACATAAACATACTGTAATTAAACAAGCAATCAAAGCACATTTTAACTTGCATGAGTCAGTGTAAAGTCACTGTTGCATTAAGGCTTGAGTTTATACGGCAGCAGTGATGGTAAATTCAGAGCAGTGTGAGTTTCTGAAAGAAGAAATACGGCTGAAAGACAGCGTGCAGGAGATTATGTGGTCTGTTATGTATGGAGACAGCTGATGGAGGTCAGTGTTTAGAGAATAATAATTACAGTTTAGAGTTGAAAGACTCACAACAACAGGACGGTGTGTATTACAGGGTCCGTGTTTAAGCTCTGTGTGATGAAAGATGTGTTTTCTGCAAGCACACTGCAAGAGCAGATGGGAGCTGTTTGAACTCTCTGTGCTCTGTGTGTGAGCCACCGAGAGAATCTGCTGGTGAGGGTTTCAGTGTGAGCCAATGTTTCAGTTAAAGCACTGCAGAAGAAAATAATGTAAACATGTAAACTCAACATCTTTAATGTTTCATACTTATAACTGTCATCTATTCAAAGAAATAGCTTTTAACTTTGTCCTTGTTGATATTTAACGGTACTTTATAAGGACGTGTTTCTCCACGTTTAAAATCAATTATGCCAAATGATTCTTTCCTACATGTTGACAGTCTCTGGTAACAAAATGCTAAAAAAACTTCCTGCTTAACCTCTGTTTTGTTCCCAGAGGAAAATAATATTTCTCACATCTTTCATAGCTCATGAGATTTGATAGAGATTTCAGTTTCATTTAAGTATCAACCTTGTCTCATGTTTCTCTTAAAATTGCTTAAAAATCAAAACAGAAACAATTAAGACAACTGTTAACATACATTACTGCGTATGATGATGCAAAATTAATGTACATTGTAGCTACAATAATCTGGATTTAGGGTAATTTGGTGAGAAATGTTTATTTTTAAATCTTCAATAATTCAATAATTCTCAGTTTGTTTCTCACATTGTTGAGATCTTTTCTGAAACTCTAATAGAGACATTTGTAAAAAAAAAAAAAAATGAGACAACTATAAGCAAAAGTTTCCATTTAATCTTTTGCTGTCTAAGACAATAATTTTATTAAACAGATAAAGAAATCTCATCTGTGATTTTTTGTTCCTGTGACATGCAAGAAAAAAGTATTGTACAGGTTTAGAAGGATATGAGTTCAAAATTACAATTTCATATCTTTCTATCCAAAGTATAATGTGTGAAATATTCAAATATAGGATGGGACTTGACTTACAGTCATCAGGAAGAAAAGGTGAAAAATATTTCCTGTATTAAAGATGTTTTTCTGACATGCACCAATAATTCATTCACAACAGAATCAGCAACAGTTTCCACTCTGTTGACTTTAGATTCCTTTATCAAAAATATAAAATTACACAATTTTTTTGTTTGTTTGTGTCTTTGGAGCAACACCTACAAAACTTTTCCATTTTCTTTGTGCAGTTACGTCAGGGGTAAATTGGGGGTGTGGCTAACTGTGGTCTCCCAATGGTAGGGGTAACATTGCAGGGTGTGAGCGTGACAAACATTTACCTTTATTGTATGGTAAACGACTCAATGATGATGGAAAAATGAATCCTTGGACCGGATCCCTGCGTGACCCTCCATCATCACCGCCTTCAAATCTGACACGCCTCTTTCTGACAGACAGATTAAATCTGATATTTTTACATTTAGCTCAAATTCATTTTACTGCCATCCCATCTTATATTCCATAACAGCGCTGAAAAGTAAAGATATTACATCCATGCAGAGAAATGAAATTACTTACAGAGGCTCCAGCATTTTTAATGCATTCTGTTTTATTTTTTTATTTATTACAGTGAAGCTTTCCAATATTCCTTCCTCGTGACGCACGACGCTTCCGTCAACGCTGCAAATCATTTGAAAATAATGAAGCCACTCAGAGTCACAGCTGTTGATTGGTTTGTGTTTGTGGGCATGTGTGTGTATTCGATTAAACGTAAACTGATTTATTTGAGCTGTGCATCAGCTATGAAGATAGACTCAACTGAGGTCATGCACTGCAAATCAAAGTCAACTAATCTGTGAACAATTTAAAGCCGTCATTTGTGTTGAAATGCTTTTTTCTATCCACATTTAATAAGCAATAGTAAGTATGTAAGCCATTCACTGCTTCATTTCCTGAGAGACAATATTGACTCTACTGACACGTTTGGCACGTAATTCATCCTCCATCATGGTAGAGATGGTGGCAGAGATGGTGGTTGAGACATAAATGATGAAATTGTGTGGCTTTACTTTCTAAACATTCAGTGTGGCAATAAAATAAGGTCAAACAGAAACAAATCATAAAGTTTATCTTTAGTGAGAGAACTTCTCAAATGAATACAGTAACTTCCTGTTTCTTCTATATCACCAGCGGGACATTTCAGGGAAACACTGCAGCCCATAGAGGCTTGTAAATTTGATTGTGATGGTGAGCATCTTCTCTCGAGTTCTCCGTGATATTGGCTGAGTCAGCTTGTTAACAGAAACACTGAGCACTGAAAACAAACAGTGAGTCTCAGGAAATCACGGCATGTCCTGAAGTCAGATTAAATGGATCTTAGCAGGAGAAGCAGATGGAAGAGTGAGGGAGACGGCTACAGTTCTGCAGAGGCACTGAGGAGAGGTGATGCCCGCAGATGAGAGGAACTCACCATGTTTACACTGCTTAAAAACTTTGCAGGAACATTTAGAAATGTAGCATTAGTTCTGTGAGATCCTCTGTATCCCGCAGGGAATAATAAACACAAATGGGATCAATACAGAGTGCAAACGGAGACTTTTGCTGATGTTTCCTGCTTCTTAGATGGTCTTTGGAGAAAGATAACCAAAGCCATCTCACAGTGTCTCCCTTTCAAACACACCTGTACTTATATTTGCCAGGATAACAGTCTGCAATTAAACCTCCAAACAAATAAAACTATAAAAGATATTTTAATTTCTCAAATCAACCAAAAGGTTTATAATAATTACAATTGAAGTGTAGGAGAAACACCTGAGAACATAATTTGTCTCATTCAGAAAAAAACAACATGTAGAATATTCATATTTTTGTTATATTCCTACACTGATTTTTGCATATTCAGTATGAATGACATAATTAAATTTGGATGATGTCAGGAAAAGCTGCTTCACTTATCTTGATATAAGCTAAATATATAAGCTTGATATAAGCTAAATGCATGACTGCACCAGCCAAGTGTATGTAATACTACTCTGATCCTGACTCACTGCAGTTCATTGAGGAGGACAGCTTGAGAGCTTTCAAGAGCAGTAAACATGAAGACAATTGTGTTGTTATATGTCTTTTCCTAAGCGCAAAAATGGAAAAAATGGAAAAGTTTAAGTATGCCAGCCGGTGATGGGTCAGGTCTGTTAACTAGTTATCCAACAAATGAAGCATTGATTAGTCAGGTCAACTAGAAGTCAACTGCTCATGATATTGTCCTTTGTACAACTGATTTGAAGTACATAATACTAATAAAACATACACCTAATAATAGCATTAATTAATCATAGTATAATCCAAGTAATAATAGCATGATTCAACAGTTGAACTCGTCCTATCGTTTGTTCTATAAATGTTCACCATCTGCTGAGTTAACACTAATGAGAGCACGAGACACAATAGAACACTCTCACTCATATCATCATATGCTTCATTTTAATTATCTCTCCACGTGTAAGAGCTCAACGGCAAACAAATCGTAACCTTACAAACACTAAACACGTTTTTCTTCTCTGCTGAATTTTCTTGTTCTCTTTTCCCTCAATTCAGAAACTCATTAACCTTTCCTGGGCTCAATTACAACGGAAAGTAATGCAGATAACACAGCCCACCACTCGACTCTCAAACAAACACACCAGCGTCCAATCACAGCTGCCCTCCTTCCACGTATCCCAGTCAGGCTGCAGATGATGAAGTTTCTGATTACACAATTAACCTCTCCCTGACAAACCCACCAGCCTCTACAACAATATATCTGCTCCCAAACCCACACGTCATGCTAATTACCAGCCAGCCTCTGTTTTGGGTGAATTTAAAGGCTGCTAGCAGAAGTGCTGTGATTAAAACAGCAGGACTGGACCACACAAACCTGCAGGAACAGAAGGTCAGAGTTTAAATGCTGACCTTGACACGATAAAGCAAGTCAATTTAAAAACCTAATAAAGATCATATCAGCTAATGTGTGCAGCAGGACGGGCATCTGTAATACTGAACACAACACGAGCACTGACACAGAAGATAAATCCATGAAGCTGAAATTTACTGCGGTACTACGAGTCTGTCTGTCTGTCTGTCTAACATCAGCACGGACATTCAATTCGTGTCTGTTTCAACACCCCAAAGCTAAATTTAATCTTTTATAACTTTAAGATTGTCAGTTTCTCTGGTCCTTTGATGTTGGTCTATATGTAACTTTTGACAAATAAAGCTTCTGGCATCATCTCTTCTTTTCCCCATGGCAACAATCCCACAATCCACCAGCGCTGTGCAGGAGGACGATCAGAGCGTGTGGAGGAGCCCTCAGGGAAGATCTCAGAGTCCAGAGTGTTTTGGGACCTTAGAGATTTCCACCTCTTCTGTCTTCCACCCGTCAGTATCGTTAGGAAGAAACAAGCAGGTGCTTTGAAAGAGAAACTTCAAATTGGTGAGGTTGTTCCAGTGAGACAATGTGCCCAGCACAGTAAAAGCAACACAGTTAGATGAGTTATATTAGAGTTGCCCTTTAGCAATACAGTACCGTCCCCCGGCTGTTGTATTCGTCCTCTTCTTTTGCTCTATATGTGGAGATCTGAAGAGAAAAAACATAAGCATCAAAAAATAAACATTTGGGCAAAGATGTGTTTTCAGGATTGTGTAAAGGGTCAATGTTCAATAAAAGCAGATGTGTGAAATCAGATGTGTGTCATATTATCTGTGTGTGTGGTGTCAGTGCTTCTGCTTTTGGGATGGAACTCAACTCACACTGTGGATGGATATGTATGTAAAACAGCATCTGAAACAGTTGAAATGTTCTGATACACATTTTCAAACTAGGATGCAGGGAGCCATTAGGGATCCCAGGAAAATTGCCATTGTGAAAAGCAAAGAAATGCATTTATTTTCATTTGTAAACATCGAGCATTGCTCAGAAGGTGAACAGAACAAAAACAGGCTGTCAACTTTGAACAAAGCAAATATTTAAAATATTTTAGTCTTTTGTTTTGCCCCTAATAAAAAAAGTGTTTGAGTGTAAACTTCAGTGTCGCTAGTTATTAAGTGCAAAGATTTCTTTCTGTTTATTCTTGGTTAAATGTGTTACTGGGGCCTTAAGCAAATTGTTAATGTACTTGTGAATTTTAGTGCACAGAAACATTACCAAGTTTTAAGTGAACATTTGTTCAGGTGAGTTAAATTAATGTTTCAGCCACAACACATTACAACACAGCTAAGAGTCACAAAGCAAATCAAGACTCACGAGAAGACAATCACGCACACGTACCAAAAAGTCATTTTATATGTCATTGTATTTGCCGTAGTGTTTCCTGACATATACAGAGAGGTTTGAGAAATATTAGACTCCAGACTGCAATAACAGCACTTTCTACTCACAATAAAAGTGTACTAAAAATGTCAGAGCATCCAATTCAGGCAGAGCGTTCCGTAGCAGGAACATTAGGGAGGGAAATATTGTGTTATAATGGCGTTTTTGAGCAAATTAGTTTTCAAAAAGTTGTGGAACAGTCTGCGTTTGAACTTTTTGTTTCTTTACATCTTTTGTTACCTTTTAATAATTGCAGTAAATTCTGTTCATTTAGCAACAATTTTGCTCTTAAAATTTCAGCTTAGCTGCTTAGCAAACGCGCTGGCTAACAGTAAAATCAGCGGCACTGTTCATTGGACCGTCATTAAAGTGGTTGTGATTCCAGGAGCCCTCAGGTCCAGAGCCACAAAACAACAACAACCTCTATATGAGCCTCCTTATATCAGAAAACGAATTCATTATCAGTAATGTAATCAGTTTTAACTTAACAGTTTGCTTGTATTGATGAGATGACAGCAAAACTGCTTATTGCTTTAATATTAGTTTTTGAATGGCTACATTATAACAGAGGTTCAGATGTCATTTGAAATCAATTTACAGTTTTATGCAAGTCATTTGTTTCATTTCAAATTAAACCCACCAGGGGAGGAATAATGAAATTTCATATCAATTTTCTTCAATGTAATATTCCTCTATTTACAGCAGGACTGATGAGTTTGAGGACAGCTGACCCCTCTGACAGCCTGAATTTGCTTCCTCTGTGACTCTTGAGTGTTTGTCTTTTTAATGAAAGTTCTCAGTCAGTGATGTCGTAACTGCTGTCTGTTGTTTTGAATATATGTTTATTATTCTATAGAACAAACTCTTTCACAAAAGCGCAGATGTGTATTTATTGTGTAAGAAACAAAAGCATTTGAACATTGAAACTTTGAATGTAATCACATTACAGGATAAAATATCAACCTCAAAGTCATCTGCAGAAAAGTTTCTCAGAACTAATTTCAATTTTCTGAACCATTTATCTTCTAAAGGTTTGTTTGAAGTCAGTTACCCTCACACAGATATTCTGACCACCACAAACATGATCCACTAACATGACAACCTTTTGTCTATTTATCACTTTATCTGTTCTTTTATAATGTCAGGTTATGTTTGTGAAATGCTTTGCTCAAAGATTGCTTATGCTGTTTTTATTTCAAATAAATGCCACAAGCTTTGATATTTTGTATCTATTGCACTATATACTTTTAAGTATCCAAATGCATTTTAAGGCAACTATATATGAAATATGAAAGCACTGTGTTTAAGTAGTTCTCTGTTCTCATGAAGTCAAAGACTCTTTTGTTAGTTGGTTCTGTTGTGACAGTACAGGTGCAAACACGCTGAGTGTGAGTTTTCTGAGGAACCGAGGGAAAGATGTGAGCAGATTCTAAAAATATAATATCAGAGTAAGTTTGATAATGAGAGTTTTAAAGATGAGTCAGCAGAAATGATGTCATGAGATGATGTCAGTACGCCAACGGCAACAGATGAGATATTGAAGATCAGATACAAACTGAAGGTGAAGTGTGTCTTTTTATGTTTTAACATTTTCTCCTAATTAAGATTCATATTTTAAGAGAAATACAGGTAAGGACATTCATTGGTTGATATATAAATATGGACACTGTTTCTGTGTAGTGCAGTGTTGGTCATGCTAACCAACCCTACAATGTCAGTGTTAAAGTAGTTTAACTATGATGTTTCTCCTACATTTCCTCAGTAAAAATAAAACTAGACCTAAAGGGTGGTACACAAGAAATGCACAAGTCTGCCTTCAGAGATCAGAGTTTTCAACATGAACTCATTTCTCATCACATTCTTCTAACAAATTTTCTAAGCTATTCACATTTATTAATTTATAATCTTACTGTATGTGAACAATGGTCTCATTTATTGCTTCAAAGTGATTGTGTGAGTCTGATGCTCAAAACATGGAGTAAACATTGTGAAGCCTTCTGAGCTAAGAAGGAGAAACCTCTGAGGAATTTGATGCTCCCCTCGGAGCAAAAGAGCTTTACCTCACTGAATTCAGCTCAAATTAAACAAGCGATGCTGTAGGAGGGAGTGGGAGCCGTCCCTCTCTGAGCACTGCAGGTCACTCTGGACTTCATCTAACACACCTCTATTAAGGTGGAAACAGACCATATAAAGGTTTATCGCAGGTGACAGGTATTAGTTGGCACTGGCTAATCACACAAACAGGTGCAGAGTGCTGATGCTGAAGGGAGATTTGTCCTTGAATACCCATCGTCCTCAGCCCATTGTGAGTTTGCAGGCAGCTGTCACGTCTTCATAATTGACCTGTCTGTCTCTCTGACATCAATGAGCAGACCCCACCGTGTTTGGTGATGTGTGTGTGCGGTACTGAAGGTATTTCACACAACAAACACCCTCACTTTCTCTCTCTCTGTGTTCTGAAGCGGACGACACAGTGTCCTCTAGTGGAACAAAAACAACAAACCTTTCATGTTGCAAACGGTCTCGTCCCATGTAGCCAGAAGATCAGAACTCCTCATCCTCGTTGTAGCTTGTTCTGGCTAAGATCCGCCCGCTTTGACCACCTGATTGACATGAAACGCAACTAATCACAAGATATTTCAGATATAAACCACAAATATTTCATGATGTTGATGGTTTCAGCAGATCATGCTGACGAAACACGACTGACGAAAAATCCAAGCAACACCACGTCACCACAAATCGCCCACATATTGTGCAAATACTTCTCAAAATTGCCCCCTTCTCTTCAGTTATGAATGGCAGTCTGTGGTGCTGAGTGCTCTGTTGGGTAACTTAAAGGAGGACAACAGTTCAAAGTGACACGTAGCTATTTATTCAACAATATAAGTGGCCGTTTAACGCACGCTGTCCAACATCATTTGCTCATGACGTACCGTGTAAGACGTTGACAGTCTCTGGCCCTGTAACATATTTTTCATAAAGGTGTGAATTACTTCAGTACTGAAGTGAAAATATGAAAAATAATGACTGTTTTCAAACATCAGTTGCTGGAGCTTTTTTTTTTCCTGATAAATAGATAATCCTGCTTTATCTCCAGCTCATGCCATTGGTTGAGTTGCTGTGTCACGTTGGTCGGGATGATAAATCAAACAGAGCAATATTTCTATAGCAGCATTTACACTGTAGAAAGAACAAGACTACGAATGGGTTACATGCAGCTGTCTCTGTATATTATGCTGGGAGAGGAGAAAGACATTTTCAGCATTTCAACAAATACTCAAATTACCTTTAGATGAGATCAAATCTTCATTAAGATCAGCAATCAACAGATATTTAAGAGGTTTCGTTTGTGATGTTTCATTCTTTTGTGTGTTTTAGAGTTTCGTCTCAAGCTAAACTCTGATGCAAGCGTACCGTCTCTTTTACAGCATAGTGTTACTCCACGTCCACCCCCTCCATTGACAGGAAGACAGGGGCAATTACCTCACTGGGGTGCGAGTCAGAGAGCTCTGGTGACTGAAAGGGCAACAGGCTGACAGGCCGTGCCAGCCCCCCGAGCCGTGAGCGGAGGATTTGATCAAACTGACCCTGTGATTCCACCGGCAGAGCTGAGGGTACGTAATTGCTTTAGGGTTGACCTGAGGCCATGAGAGAATCACACAGAAACACACTCATACACTCAGCAAACATACATGCATTTCATCATTCAGACACACGGAGTGAATTAACTGTTGAATGAGCATTAACATGCACGTGTATGTGTATGTAAACAAACATTTATGAATGAATCTTACTAAAATGTGTATCAGCCCAATATATAAATTGAAAATAATGTCAAAAATAAAGCAAAAATAAACAGGCCCTATTTTTTATGCTAAATATTATTATTATTTTTGTCTTTTGATTTGGTGGTAAAATGACCACCAAGTATTTTTTGGCAGATTTTTGCAGATTTGCCCCTGCTGCGTTTTTTTCTTGACCACACATGTAGCATGTAGCGCACACACACACACACACACACACGCACACACACACACACGCACACACACACACACAGAGTGATTACCGCAGCGTGACGCCTGTCATTTCCTTTTCGTTTTCACTGCCCCACTGTGCTGCTCACTTCTGTGAAAAGGATCATTCTGAGCAGATGAAGCAGCTCTTTAAACGCTCCACATACACTGATGAAATAAAGACTGAACTGTGTGTGTTACTCAGGTTGGACACTTACAGCATGGCAAGATTAAATCACCCATAAATCCAGAATCTTACAGTCTCTCTGCTTTCTCAGGGTTAAAACTATTTTAAAAAATGCTTGTGTCCTTGAAACACATGCTTAGAATGTTTTTTTACTTGTTTTATATTTTTTGTGTTTTTCTGCTGCTGTGATTGGTCAGAGCTGTCAGACTGTTACACTGAACTTCCTTGACCTCTGGTTTACTCAGGATAAACCCTTGGAATTGGTTGGTTTTCTCTGGCATCAGTTTATTGTAGATTTAGTGTTGGGTTGTGTTTATTCTCAGCGTCACACACACACACAAGCTTTATCATAAGTCACACGTCGGCACCCCGGGGGGCTGTATGAGCCTTTTTATGTACCGAACACACACACACACACAAACAAAAATGAAAGATGAAGGATTATGAGTCACATTATACAACGGTGACTCAGTCACTGTTAATCACCGTCTGCATGTTTTTATATGTATAAACATTACAGCCAATTGAAAGGTAGGTAAAGTGTTTGTGGGTATTTGCTATAGAGATGCATGAATGCTTGATCCTCTTAAAGACCCACACGTATATTAAAAGCCTCATTTGCTACGAAAATACACCTTTACATGAAAATTGTTTATTTATTAAATCAATGAAGATGCAGGAGGTTAAATACTGTCTATATACAGTTTTTGTGACATGCTGTCCAATACTGATGCTGTTTGTGTTTAATGTGTGTAAGCAGGACATAATTACTTATTCATCTTTTCTTTAGTCTTTTAAATGATAACATTCAGACCTGGTAACTTCTGTGTGGAGATGAAAGGTTTTGACATAACGTTCCATACAGTTCTTTTAACAAACTCTTGAACAGCATCACTGTAAAAAAACAAAAACTGTTCAATGAAACTCTTCTGAAAAACATACACCAACAAGAATCTCAAAATATTGAATTTAAAAATGTAAACATTGACACAAAACTTTGAATGAGATGAGGAAGCATCTGTAAGGAAGTATCTAATGTTATCCTGTTGCTTTCATAAGTGCCTTCAGCTATCAGCCAATATAACAACCCCACATCAGTTTAATGGTGTGAAACTGACTGCAGATATTTTGTTAGCTTTTTTCTGTCATCATTTGTTTTCATTTATTTTTTACTGTGAATTTGAATTTAGTAACTGAAGTTGATAAATGATGGACTGGCAGATCTCTCCAGCAGGCATTTATATAGTAAACATCAGATAGTCTGTGTGTAAGCAGAGAGAAGCACACCGATCTATTCATTCATTTAAAAATATGTTCATTCTGTATACAATAGAACATTAGAAAAATGTTCTCTATTTGTTATCCGGTAAATCAAAAATCTTAAGACTATTTCACTGGTAAATTAATAAGAAAATCCTTTATATGTCAGATGTTAAATATACAATATTTCATTATGATTTGCATAATGTTGCACAATGAGTGTAAAAATTAAAGATACAATTTTTAAGATGTTCATTTATTCATTTATCATCTTTGTCATTGACTGAGACTCTATTTAAGTGAGTGTGTATCGGTGTCTGGTGGGTTGTTACCTCAACATTTCAATCACAGTTTCATCTAAAGTCCACAGAGCCACAGCTGAAATGAACTGTAAAGATCAGAGCAAAGTTTGGAAGGAGAAACACAAAGAGACATTTTACAGCGAAACATCAAACATCGTGTGTTTATCGATTACCTTTTGGGCATGAGGACATTCGATCATCTGACTCCTCTGAGGGTGGCCGTCTGAATTCAAGCAGACAGCGGATGAAGCTGCATTTGGTTGGCCAGACGCATACGGCTGTGAGATAACGAGCAGAATTGTTTCTAATTAGCACGGTGCTAAGCTTTATGAATGGTTCTCATCATGAGATTGTGAGTGAGATTGAGAACACAGTAAAATGTCGTGAGATACAGCAGTTTCCTCTTCAAGTCGGTTCTGAGCAATCATAGTCTAAAATTGCTTTGATGGAGTTTAGACTGTAATTAAATCGCTAATCATAATTGTTTCCCGGTTCTGTTGCCCTGTTTCTGGGATCTTGGGATATTTATGGGATCATTGTAATTGCCAAACACATGCTGCCACTCGAGAAACTGAAAATTAGCCAATTTCAGGGAGCCAGTTTTTTTTTTCCTTTCCCTTGTTTGCCTCTGATTAGCTGCCGGCAGTTACCGCCCCACGGATTCTGGGAATGGATGACAAATAAATGACTCTGAACGGAGAGAGGGGTGTATTCTTCACAAATGCGAGGCAGGTATCCGCTTTACTCTTTCTCTTTCACCCAGTAGCTCATTTGCATCTTAATTAAGAATTATAACAAGGCACACAGTATAAAACACACTGATGCTGCACGATGATATTTAGCCACTACCCACAATGCACCTGGAGCTATTTGATTTGAAGGATGGTTAGAGGCATTATCTGGCATTAAACAAAAAATAAAATAAAAAAAAAGAAAATGCTTTTCAGGAGCAGAAGCAAAAAACATTCATCATCCACTCCGTCACTCCAAAGGTCAAAGACACCCAAAGTCACCATCAGTCAACAAGCTTTTCAGACACTGTAAGTTTTCCATTAGCACACTGACCGACAAGAAACAGGCAAGTCTGGACAATTGCATCATGGGAAATAAGAATTAACCTCTCAGACAACCTTGCTGCTTTGAGAAACACATGTAATTATGCAGGCGATTCAGGCAAGGAAACGAGTGAATTAATAGACACTTGCATGTAAATGAGTGGGTTGGTGTTATCGGGCAGGTGTGTGTGTCTCTGTGAGATAGAGTTTCAACCTGTTTCATTTTAACTTAAGCAGATTACGGGTTGTTTACATGCAGACGGTGGTACGTTAGCAATGGCTGGCTTAACGCTTGTAAACGAGCAGCTGTCTGTGTCCACCTATTTGTAAAATAACTGAGCAGACAGTGTTGTGGTTTCTGCAGTTGCCCTAATCTGACTGATGAGGGTATTAAACAATTACTGCAGATGAATCTAATAGTAACACACTGTATGCTACTCTTGTCACATAACAGTTACGCTACGTTACAAACCTATTTAAACAAGAGGTCTCTGGTTATCATCCCAGAATACTGTGATCTTGCATTTGTTAAAATAAATACTGTGTTTAGTTGTATTAATATTAACTATTAGAAATGTGCTGTTGTCATTTGGATAATAAAGGTTGAATTAAGCCTCACTATTCAGGTTATTTTCTGCACAAAGTGACAAATACTAATATTTAATGCACACAAAACATTTGCATACTGTGAGTGATGTCATTCTAAAAATACTCAACAAAGCACTGCCGGCACCTTCATGCATGACTTGCTGAAAAGTTCTACAACCTTCAAATCAAAACCAACCAATCAAAAACCAGAAAGCAGGAAACAGCGTGAGCGAGCACTCAGCTTCTGACCCAGTCAAGAGCTTCTGCTCTTTAAAAGCCACATCAAGAGCGGAAGAGACAGAAACAGGTGCCAGACACACTGCTGTTAGATGCTGAAATGTACAGAGACTCATTAATGAAGATGTTGGAGGGTCAGCGGAGACACAACTCAGCTCTTTGTGTGCATTTAGGAGTACAAATCCTTGTGTCAAATTAAGCATGAGATGTGTGATGGTGTCAGCACCGGCCCCGGACACTCACAGTCTAATTTACAGTCCAGGGAATTAAAGAGGGTGACCTACTCACCCCGCTGTGTCTGTCTCACAGCCACCTCAGAACCGACATCTGCTCCTGCAGAGGGAAGCAGAAAGACCGAATCATTCCTGCTGTCATGCAGTCAGATCAGCTATTAAATGTGCACATGCACAAACACACCTGCAGTATGTATATAAAGAAACGCCTAGGTCATATGTCACCTAAAACATCATCATAATAATAATAATATAATACAAATCATTTTATGCATTTGGCAGACTGTTATTTACAGAAAGACGTTTGATGAGGCTGGTGCCATATTCTACCTGTTGAGCTGAAACTCTGTGTTTCATTAAGAAAATAAACCCTTTTTGAAGAGCAGGAAAATGCATAATATAATATTATTTCTCATGTAAAAACATTACTATTGTAAACAGAATATCACCAACACATTAAAAACAAACTTCCTGCCAAAATGGAAAATTGTATAATTTTTTTAAACCACTTAAGCATACATTAAAAACAATCAATACTTAGTAGATATACACTTACAATTACACTTCAAAACTTCAAAACAAAACTTTCTTCACACCACAGGTGAAGGGTTGTAATGGTCTACAAATAAAATGAAAGTGTGGGATTGTGTCACACATTTATTGGAATTCAATGTACGCTGTACGCAGGTGAATAATCCTAAAGCAGGAATTGTGCCGTACTGCTGGAAGAGTCGAGTCTCAACAGTCTGTCCTATGAGACACCAGCATCTCCACTGCAAACCCCACAGGCTACATGGCAGAAGATCCTGCTGGGATCTGAAGACCTCCGCGGGGTTCTGGAATCACTCACATTCCTCACAGAGAACTCTGAGATTATGGACCCACCGTGTGAGCTGTCACATCTCACTGCTTTCATAATCATTTTCTTCCTGTTATCTTCTCCTTACTCTCAAACATTTTAAAGATAAAATTGCCTGATGAGAAGAGTTTCCCCTCCTGTTCTGACGCACTACTTGTTGAAACTGGTGCCTAAACTCCTGGATGAGAACAAGCGTATCAATGGCTCAGATTTCAGATACATCTGAAGTTTAATTTGACAGACATTTGTTTCTGTACGTTTGTTGGATAAACTGAACATGTGATTTCGTCTCTCATCATGTGTTTGAGCAGCGAGAAGCTTCTCTGGTTGGTACTCTTGACCGTGTCTGCAGTATCTCCATCACTGACATGAGTGGCACATTGAGAAAGTGGCTTAGCAATCGCTGGTCACATTGATGTTTCTGTGTGTTATTTATTATATGTGAAGCAGTGGACAGTGGCTGCACTTCAACTTTCATTGACAGCTGTCTGTCACATCTCATCACTGTAAGAATAACTCATATATAACTCATGAGGTTATATAACAGAACACTCACATTTTCTACCCTCTGGGCAGAAATCTTACTGTCTGAATTGAACAAACTAATTTGGGGTTTAAACTGATAGCAGCTTTTTTACATAAGAAGTGTTTTGCTGGTTGCTCAGTTGTAAAATTGCAAAACATCGGCCAAAATACTGGAGGCTCATAAATATTGTAATGTTAATAATTAGGTTTAATAATATAGATAATTGATATAATTAAACTGTAAATGAGACTTTAAATGTACTATAAATATAAGTATAAAAGGAGAACACAACTGGATTGTGTTTAAAGAAAATAAAACTGAAATTACCAGTTAAAATAAATTCCACAAGTTTTACGGTAAATATTAGAACCGTCATTGTTATTGTTGGTTCTATAGAAGCTTCTACAGATGTAATATCAGCACAGATCTGTGTGCTGTGAGGTTGTGTGTGGAGTTGTTGTGCTCACACAAACACACGTGACTTCTGTTGAAGAGAAACACTTCAGGAATAACAGTGCAGAATATCTCAAGCACTCTGTGCTTTTACTGTAACTCTGTTACAAGAAAGATTTGGAATAATAGAAGTCAGAGAAAGTAAATTATTACAGTTGTCATTTTTTAGTGAACGATTCTTTTAAAAGTGTTATTTATATTAAAACCGGAGACAGTAAGATATGCATTCATTACCAGACCTCAGCTTGCAGAACTACAGGCCCAGAGGATCCGTTTGACCCGGGAAGTTACAGCCTCATACAGTGTCTGCATATATTTAGCCTGAGCAGATCTGCAAACAGCAGAGCCCCGGGTGACCCAATCTGATCCATGAGTTTGTTCTGACTGACACACGTTTGACTTGTCAGCATATCACTGTTAGTTACCCTCACTGAGAGCAACACACAGTTTTAATAGAGCGAGCATGAGCAGTGATGTCCTCAGCATCATGTGACCTACAAAACATCAACAGGCCAATCATGAACGGCCGTGCACGTCATACAATGAAATGGCAAAATGTAACCTACCTAATTCAATTTACAAAGCTTCTGGGATTTTTTTAATTAACATTGTTAATGATAATCATGTCTTTTCTTGTAAAGTCATGCAGAAGTCGCCACTAAAAAAGTAGAAGCACATCTTCCCTCAACAAGACACGTTTCATTCAGGTCTCATTCTGTCTCTGAAATCCACGTTTGAGGAACAGTGACAGTGCTGGAGCTGCAGTCTGAAACAACAGTACTGAACATCTGACGTCACCTATGGCCTTGTTTACATCATGTTTATATTACTTTTCAAATGTGTTTAAAGTTCTGCATCAAAAACACTCAAGATCTGAATCGCTATTTTTTGTTCTTTTTTTTACTTTGTGAATTTGTGATGTAAAAAAATATTAATGTGACATTTGGAAATGTTATAAACACAAGCCATTAGATAGTAAATGGTTTCTCTGGGCCGTATTGTGCAGTCTGCTGAGAGTTCCCACCATCACACCAGCAGAGGGGAAGAGCTCTGTAGTAAATCTATATTTTCACAATCATTTATCTCTCTGAAGATATTAATGGCATGGAGATGTAATATTGAAGTGATGAAGCTCTGTGGACCTCCTCCACCGCTCTCTCTCTCTCTCTCTCTCTCTCGCCTTCCAGGAAATTTGAGCTGTTTATGTATCAGAGGACTTCTTCATCTCTTTCTTCTCAAACATGATTAATGTCTTTGGACAGTTGAATCCATCTGATTCTCGTCAGTTCCTGAAACATATTAAGGTTTGTGTGAATGAATTACACGTTGTTGTGACAAGTATGTGCTCAAGAGGTTCAACCCTCTGTAGAACATCTCCAAGTGATTCTCATGAAGATGCAACTGTTTGTCAACCCTGAGAATCTCCATTATAAATGATCACCTGCTGGAAAAGATGATCAATTAAAAATCACAGTAAGAATATGAAGTCAAAGCAGTCTGCAGGTCACACTTATCTAAGAAGAACATTTATTTTAGTAGATACACTTTTTCTTCCAGTGTGTTTTACTGCATGTATGATGAACGTAAAGCAAGCTGCACTTGGTAGTAAAAAGTTGCATGTTGTCCACTTATGAATTTTAGAAATGATGAATTTTGTAACTGTATATATACAAATACCACCAAAAGTGGAAACGCAACGATCATACGTAACTTTAAACGCCAAACCTCTTACCTCATTTCTTCAGTTTTAGTCTTTCATAGAAGATCTTCTGTGCTTTTCACCTTCACTCTCTCCTGTGTGTTTCTGTAGCATTTGCAGAGCGTCAGTAAAGCGTCAGAAAAGAAAGCTCATCACTGCTGCTCTTCTGATGGAGAGCTCTTTGTATGGACAGCACACAAATTCTAGTGGTTGAGTTTCTCAACGATCTTTCACAGGGACTATTGCAGTTCTCTCGTGCCTTGAAGTAGATCATTATAATTAGGAATTAATTAAAGTATTTACCTAATAATTAAGTAGGTGGCTCAATCAACTCCCACAGACGGTCCTTTGAAAGGAAAACGAGCTTTAAATCTATGTTTGAACTGTAGCTGTTTCGCAGATGGAGAAGATGATTTAAAACAGTATTTAGCTTCGTTGCCTGAAGGCGTTACACGACTCTACAAGTCTGGCCTGGTAATAGCGGCACCCGATTGGAAAATATGACATGAATACAGAATTTTTACTCCTCCCCTGGCAAAATTGTCTTTCTTATAATTTATATTTTTTCATAATATTAGCGTTGAATGTGCTGTAGAAAAATGATTGTTGTTGTATTTTATTTTTTCATTTCTTTATCGTGTGCTTTAGAGAAAATGGGCTGGAAGAACAAAACTGCAATATGAACTCGATTTGTTACATTTACTGTAAGAAAATGTGATTGGTGTTTACCTGTGCAAAACTCACCACCACAGCGCTGTGAATGCTTTATAGGTCGTTGCTAAGGTACTGCTAGGTGGTTGCTAGGTGCTTTCTTACTGGCCCAGGTAAAAAGAACCCACTAAAATCTCCATGAAAGACGCATGACAAGTGACATACTGAAGTTTACCATAAAGGTTTTTTTTTCTTTTCAAATATCTAACCCTACACATGAGCAAAAATAATAGTGATTAGAGTTAGGATTAGTAAACTTATTAGTGAGCTTATTGACTTATTAGTAAGCACTAGTACTTATTTGTTAGAGGGAAGAGATGAATGCCGCATTACTTGTGTCCTGTGCTCTCCAGACACTTTTGGATCCTTTTTCTGCTCGGAGGAAACATCATCCTGCCACTCCAGTAAGGAATGTTCGGAAGGTCCAGACTTCCTCTCCAGTGACAGAAACTCTCTGCAGGGAGGCTCAGCTAGATAAGAATTCAATAATAAATCACAGCTTATGCACTTTACTTTACATTTCTACACCATCAGTTTTGGCAAAGGTCTTTAATTTTTCATTGCGGACTCATTTCCTGGCAGCACTAACATTCACTTTTCTAGGTGTATTCAAGCGCACACACGTTTACTCCCCACATGATGCATCTCTCATTGCAGCGCTGTAACGCATGAGATCTGCAAGCACTCAAAAGCCCAATAACTTCATTTATGCATCTTTGACATCTACCTGTCAATGGAGTCTGTAGCCACGCCGCACAGATTCAATACACTGACTGTTCGTTTATTTGTGAAGAACATGACAGCGATTATGCTAGCGGCTAACGCTGCGCGAGGTAATTGCACACAGGATATAATAGCTGCTGTGGAAACTGCAGTCATGTTGTATGGAGTGACAGCTACATGAAAGTGGAAAAAACCCTCTTTGTTAAGTGGTGAAGGTAATGATCTGGTAACACGTGCTTTCTGATTGGTTAGTGTGTTGGTCAGCATGATATACAAACACTTGTTGTGATCTAAATAGGCCAATTTGACTTTTCTCTTATTTGTGATTTGCTTATTCCAATATCTTCAGCATTTGGTCAATTCATAAGAAGAAAGAATAACTGTTTTAAAGAATGCAGTCACACCTCCTCTCAGCAGCAGATGTTTAGCAGAGCTGGAAACAACAGTGTCATTAGTGGCGATGTGAGATTTCGTGCCACGCAGAGCTCTGAACATATGTTTTAATGGCATTGCCCTCTCCAAATCCCAGCAATGCTCAAATGAAGTGTAAAACTTTCCTACAGTTATTCATAAACAAATCTGTAATACTTATTCAGAACAAAATACAGTAATAAACTTTCCAGAATCTAACTTTCTCAAAACGTGACTGCTGCAGCACACACACAGAGTCATTAAATCTGACCGTGTAAAGCAATGCACACACACAACTGTAGCTGCTAACACCTCTAAGAGAAAGTGTGTTACTTTCATCCACCAAATGACACGTTTGGGACATCAGTGCCCAAAAGTCCCGCACCTGTGTGTGTGTGTGTGTGAGTGAGTGTGTGAGTGTGTGTGTGTGTGTGTGAGTCTGTGTATGTGTGTGTGTGTGTGTGTGTGTGTAAGCAAGACTCCTCTTAGTGCTTTAATTAGGGTTTGGTTAAGGTTACTCTAAAATATGTATAATTAGTTTGGCAGGAAAAGAATAGTGTGTGGTATGTTCTCATTTAGAGTGTGTGTGTGACTTTGAGCTACAGTAGTTAAGAGGACTAAAGTAAAATGTTATCAGTCAACAGCAATAGAATATGATGAATTAGTGACACGAGGGATAAATGATCAACTGAAGAAATAAACAGACAGATGGACAGAGACAGAATGGATGGATGTTGTAATTTGTTTAAAAACTGAAAGAAGCTTCTACACTTTATATTGGTGTAACATTTATGTTCAGTAAACACAGAAGCAGGTACTGTACATTCATTTCATTTCATGGGCTAAATGAATTTAGAAACGCAACAGCTGCTGGAGGATATTGACATACAGCTCAAAGGCAAAATTCTGCTCAAAAACTGGAGGCCATTTGAATCAAATTACCCATAATTCTGATGGCTATTTGTTTTCAAGAGCACAAGAAAGAAACATTGGCCTTCACTTTCACTTTTCTTTGATTATTTACATTCGTCCAATCAACTCACTTGTTTTAGCATATGATCCAATAACGGTTCTACAATGTTTACACATATAACTTTGTATCTTCTATTTTTTAGAAAAGCATCTACAGTTTGAACTGGTGCTTTAAAGAATCCAGAAACCAACACATTGATCTAAAAGATCTATGTAACATGAATCTTTACATGTTTAATTATTAAAGAACCGTACAGCCAAATCAAGAATGGAATTAAGCCAAAGGCTCTAAATAACAAGAGAGCTCTTCACTGAAAAATCATCCATTTTTAAGATAAAAACACTGAGCTAAACGCTGTTATGTGCTCACAAATAGTGACAGATTTTGTCTGAAACTGATTTTATCTGAGAAACACTCCATCAGGTAGGAGTGAAGATTCTGACGCTGTTCTGAAGTTATTAGCAGGGGATAAAAATGCAGGTTTGTAGGAGGACACTGTGCTGTTCTCAATATTTAAAATTTTAACATTTAATCCCAGAGACTCTCTGCAGCCGACTGCTAAACAGATTTCCTGCTGGATCCGGAGTCTGCGTTCACTAATCTGACATGATGTCCAGAATAAATAAAGCAACTGACATGATTACAGTTTTAACAACGGATGAGCAGCGCTCAGAAAACGTCCCGAGCACTTTCAAATGTTTGAACTAATCTGTCTGAGCCCATGTTTCTTCTCTTCATTTTGGCAGTACTGATGGGCAGGAGCACAACATTTCCTGTTTAATTGGTAGAATGGTATAAAATCCCTGTTTGGTGGAGCTGTGTGTGTTAAATTTAAAAATGCCACAGCCAAATTATTTCTATAATGTTTAATTCAGTTTAATTCACGTTTATGTGTATAGCATTTTTTAAAATACATAAAGTTTCAAAACAGCTTTCAAAAAATGCTTTACAATTAATAAAACAAAAATACTATAGACATTTGGTCCATGACGTACTGATTTACATCATAGTATTGTGAATACAAATCAGAGCAATTGTGAGCAAAGGTATTTGAAAACTCAAAATACAGCCCCCAAAACTCTCACTTGCTTTAGAACGTCTCCACCAATCAGACCCTGACGTCAAGAGCTCATTTCAAAATATTATGCCTAAATGAAAAGAAAGAGATAGAATTGGTTTGAAGGCTATGTGTACAAGACATGATTATCTGTCATTTCTCTGTCTTGTCTTTGACATTAATCTCTTTGCCACTGATTGATCTTAATGAATCGACGCCACATGGCATCCATGTAAATGACGTACTAAAATTGAACATTTAATTGCTTCATTTGTGATTATTGTTGGATTGAGCGTAATGACTTTCCATTTGCATGAATGGTGAGACGGCTTATCAAACAAACAGAACAATCGTCTCTGCTCTTTAAAAATGACACTGGGGTGGCTGACAGGCTGTTGATGAATTCTGTTTGTCTGTCACTAAGTGTCAGTGTATTTGCATGACTTTGATGGCCATTGGATTGGATTCAATCACGGCTTTTCAAAACAGCAAAGATCAAAAGTTGTCAAACTGTGTACATCACTGATTAGCGCACACACCACCACACACACAAATGCACAACACAGCGGATGTTCTTGTGGAGTTGTTAAATGGTGTGTTGGAAACCATGTCTATGTCAACATGCATTAAATTGGCAGAAATTTTAGCACAGCCGTGTTCTCACCAGCAACAGTGTCGTCATCAGTCTGTTTAGTTTTACTTTAATAGTGTTAAAGGTTATTAAAATGCACACAATAAAATGCACTATAAATACATCATATTATCCACTTTTTAACACATTACACAAATCCATACCTTTACAATTTAATGCACAAATGAATGACAAACCCCCCGTATTTGTTGTGTCAGATAATTATTATTTTTTTAAAAGTTTATTCAGAAATGTAATAGGTGTGTTTGGTAACATTCTCAGTGTGACTGTCTCCATAAATCTCCATCATACACACAAACAAATATGTCAAAGGTGTCGATCAGTGATTCAAATCATCAACAAACCAAAAATTACTGTCCTACTGTCACAGGAAGAGGTCACGTGGTTTCATGAATAATTATGAGACAGCAGCTTCTCATAGGATGAGGCCACGCAGACTCATGAATATTTATGAGACACAGATGAGGTGTTCCATGAACTGAAGCCATTATGTGCAACACACATCTCAAAAACATCTGTTAACATTTCAAAAAATGTGCTTTAATGTTTCATGACCCTTTTAACTTTTTAACTCTTAATAAATGGGGTCACTGGGTTTATTGTGCACAATCCATCAGAGCACGTTATTGTAAAACAATAATCTTTTATCAAAATGTAAAAACATAAAATATGTAAATACATATATAAATCCTAATGTACAAATCATAGTATTAGTTTCCTGCTGACAGTGTCAGATAAATCCTGTTCTGTTTGCCTTTAAATTGTGTAAACATCATATGGAAGTGAATTTACCATTGACTAAAAACCCAGATGAAGACTGAACTTTACCTTCTCATTGAAGAACTTCAGAACTCCACTGAGACTGACTTCAGATCTGTGAACGAGGGATTTTGTTTTAGCCACTGTGGAAAAACCAAAGAAGAACTCTAAGATACTGAAGTGGCTGAAGACATCCATCAGTTTTCTCCAAACCATAAATCTGTCTGGAGAAGACAAACAGGGTGAAGAGCAGATATCACAGTTGGCCTTCACTGCAAACAGCTTCTATGTGACAGTGATGCTTTAAATCCAGATGTGT
>JAZGTK010004301.1:0-24931 GCA_036877625.1 Ambastaia sidthimunki | reverse complement strand
CACACTACCTAGCCAGCAAGCAACAGTCAAGCAAATGAGAGAGAGACAGGGAATGAAGGAAAGAAAGGGAGGAAGAGAGAGAGAGAAAGAGAGAGAGAGAGAAAGAAAGGAAATTCCTGGAATAGCTCAAAAGTAAAGGGCGCCTTTCTAACCACTCCTGTCATAGCGTGTCCACACAACCTATGTGCTTGTTATCAGCAACCAAACTAATTAACCCACCCTCTCGTCTCTCTCGCTCTCTCATACACTCTCAAAGAGATACGTGCTGCTGACCCCGAACTCATATATGAAAACACCAATGGCGGCCCTCGAAATTTTCCTGGCACTCTTTTTGCTTTGTTTATCTGCAGCACACAGGAAAAAAGCCAAGGATTCAGCCAAGGCCCAGCACCCCTCCCCCAGCCTCCACTGCTGCTCTCCCTCTGCCCTCCAAAACCTCCCTCTCTCTCTTTTACTTCCTTCCTGTATTCTCCACTCCCCTGCTACTCCCTGAGTTGTAAATGCACACTATGGTGTAAACCTTTCAGTAACTGTATACAAATAATAAAAGCACCAGATTTCCAACCAATAGGGGTCCGTAAATATTTTATTAATGGTATCAAATAAATCCATAATGGGCCTATTTTGTTCATTCCTTTTAAAAATAAGGCTCGTGAAATAAATGCAGCACTCTAAAGTTTTAAACTAAATGGTTAATAAGGGCTGTGTAAACAGCAGGTCTCCCACCATTGGTTTGTTTAGACATATTTGTCATGAAAGGGTTAAGTTTTACACAGCCATTACATTTCTGATGTCACAGCTAGAAAAGGACAGTAGGGAGTGTGTGTATTGGGTGGTGCATTATGTTGGACATTTACTACCAGGCCAGAAACATACTTTACACAAGTATGTCAATGCAGAGACAAGTACACAAACCTCACTACTCAAAAGGGCAACAAAGTTACGTTCTAATGTCTGTGTTATTTACGTAAGTGGCTATACATGTATTGATTATAACTAACTTGCTTAGCAAGACATGTTATCATTGTATCAATACATGCATTCCCTGGGAATAGAACTTACAACATTTTTTATTGCTAATGCCATGCGTTACATGTCGAGCTACAGAAACGTCAAGTGTCCCTAACAAGGACCTGAAGTCAAATTACATTATGGGTGTCAGGCAGTCCTAGCAGGAAGAATAGCTTATCAAACATAATACATATTGTCTCCATTAAAACATAAAAATCTGTAACCGTTAGGTTTGTGGACAGAATATCATTAGTTCAGTATAAAAACAATATGAAATCAATGTAAAGTCCCTGCCACAACAGAACACAACCACTTGTGTGTGCTTGTTTTTGCACATGTGGCCAGCCAGAACCTCAGAAGGTATAATAGATTGAGATATTAGGTGTGACCTTGCATTGAATTCCTTGAACCTCTGACTGATCAAATCAATCAAAGTTAATATAATTACAGAACACACAGGGGACTAAACAGTCTTCACACTTTCAACAGTCAATGAGGGAACATTGATTATCAAAGGTGTGAAGAAAACTGAGCAGTGAGAAGATTCAACAGTAAAATAAATTATTCTCAACAAACACTTGCTTCTTTGAGCTGTTGCTGATTTTACTTGCTCACTCAAAAACCTGTATGGTGTGACAAACATCCCTGGTCTTTATTTAGATGTAACTCAACAGATGTCTGTAGCGTTCCTGGAATACAGCAGAAAAAATGGACAGGAACCATATTCAGATATTTAATTGGATATCTATGTAAAATAATTGAATCATGTGCTCCACTATTAAACGTCTGTGTTTTCTGCCTGGTTCCTGGCAGGTTTTATTTGTTCTTTTTTGCCCCAAAGGGAGGTTGGGCGGGTGTGACACACTTTCCTGCTGCGTCAGGGTTAAAATGCGAAAAAGCAAGAGAAGACCTTAATATTATCAGATCCTGTACGCACCCCTCCCCCATCCCACCACATCAACCACCATTTCAGGTTTTAAAGGGCCAGGTGGTCTAATGATAAGTGGCTGCTTTGTTTCAATGGCATAGAGATTAGAGATCTAATATTTAAACTGGCTAAGCTAAAAACTAGCAATATCTATGCTAATTAACTTTGTAAAGCATGGCAAACTCTACATGTATGCAAGAGTAGGGACACAATGCAATGTACAGTCTAAACAATAATGATGATCGGACAGCCCCGGAGCCAGTGTGAGAGTTTGAGGCCAGCTGATGGAACCATCACAGGAAGTTTTGCAATGTCACATCTTATGTTTCTTGATTAAGTATATATGCTTTGTCATGCAAACCTAAACATTTGGTGTTTTGTGATGTACTGAACATTGTTTTTGCAAATGTTGCTAATTTAAATATGTTTTGTTTAAATAACAAAAATGATTTGTCATAGACTTGGAAGCATCTGTGAGAATAGTTCAAAAATTATAAACAAATCACTATCTTTCTGCATTTTTTTATTTATAACTGTTGTTCATTTACATTTAAACAAGTTAAAATCTATTCATAATTTCTCTGGTGGGTGAAGATACTGGAAAGTCAAGTAAAAACAGTGACTTACTGGCCAGCAGAAAAAAATCTGTATTGTTGAGCCTCGCATAGCATTCCTTAGAGATTCCTGCATTGAATTGTTATTCTATTGCCTTTGCACTAGAGTTTAAGGTATGCAAACTGATAGTCTGTCTGTTGTGGAGAGACCAAAGCTCCACAACTACAAAATAAATCCTTACAGCTTACTCAACTTAATCCTGTCTAAGAACATGTACAGCATTTTAAAACTCTGGGATTTGAGGAGATTTCTGTAAGACTGGTTTCTGTTTCAAATAACAGAAGTTTTTTCTCATTTTTGACCTTCTGACCCTAACCCACTGTGGTGAATACATCAACGATCCATAACAAAATATTTGAATATCAAAATTTTCATAACAGCATTTCTCACAGCATCCATATCCCTACATTATACTATCCTATACTATACTGTACTATACTGTACTATACTATCCATATAGTCACACATTCCCTAGAAATATCAAAAGTGCTTTAAACTGACATGACAAAATGTTCAGAATATGAGTTGTTTTAATGCCACATAGACACCACGCATGTAAGTGTAATATCTCATATGCTCTGCAAGCACTTTTACTTTTTCGTTCCAGAACAGTGAGTATTAGTAGCATGTTTAAACAAACCAATATACTCTAGAGTGTTATATGTTAATACTACTGTATTTGGAGATTAAAGCCATATTTACTGGGCATTATGTATTTTACAGTCCGTACAGTAATCTGTACTCAGAAAGCTCTCTTTTACTGTACACTGTACACAATCTTGCAATGGATCACAATCAAACTTAAGTCAAGTGTGCAAACATGGAAAAGGACAATCAATATTATTTTAAACTTTACTAGAATGCAAATAAACAACGCTGACTCGGAGACAAAATAACATAAGCCATCTCATAACTGTAATCAATAGCAAGCTTCACACCAAATGGTACCTTTCATTCTTTTTAAATCATGATCTGCTGGCGAAGAATGAATTTAGCATGAATTACTTACATAGTCATGAAAGGCCTTTGCCTCACTGGAGTGATCACACGTGTCTCTTCTCTCAGGTGCTGCACAGTACAGGTCCCAAAACACACTGTAACATGAGCATTGTTCATAATGAGAGAAGACTGCTGTGTCACAACAGTTAGATTTACTGCAATAGCTGTCTCTGTAATCAGGTACTAAAGACGATACATACAGTAAAAGACACTGTAACATGAGCATTGTTCATAATGAGAGAAGACTGCTGCATCACAATAGTTAGATTTACTAACTGTAACTGTAATCATGATACATACAGTATAACACACTAACGGGCAATTTATACCAGTCTGTACAAAGGTTTATATAATTTTTTTTAATTATTCCAAAGCTTTATATTACATTTGAATCAATACATAGCATGCATGACACAGAGCGACTGTTGAATTAAGAGAGCATACACACCACCACCACGAGTGGAGAAAGCCTGGTGGTTCCCCAAGGGTTATGTTCTTCTCCCATCTTATCTGAATATAACGAATAAAATGAAGAAATGTTAACTACTACAACACTTTGCTGATCAATCGACACAAGTACGTATCTATTCACAAAAGATAAAGATGCATTATAAGACACACCTCTGATAAAAACGTCTGTGCAGACTTCTGAGCTCCCACGTGTAGCAAATATTCATAGACATATAATGCCAACCTGTAACATACAATGACATATATTACAACTGTCATGTTTCTTATCCAGCAAAAGAGTGCGATTTAGAGATAACGTTTTGCGTCTCACAACAACTGTCGGCATCAACACTACATTTCCACACAACTCTTGTATAATGTGCAAATACACATTATAATGATTCACAACTCTAATATCATACAGAGAAACGGCACAATAATGCGATCAAATGCAAAACACTATTTGAAATGCGAACAGAAATGTTGCCAGAGAAATATTCGTCTCGTACAAAGTGAAAAAACACCACAATAAAAAGGTAAATGAACTCTCTGCTCAGAACAAAGCATTATAAAATGGATGAAAAAACATGAAATATTTTCTCAGCTATAGCATTACTGGAATATGTTGGACAATGAACATTTGTTATAAGAGACAACAACATAATATGACATAAAATCAGCTGTGCGTGTGAACGTATAAAGGAGAGAGAGATCAGCGCTTACTTTTCCCGTGCTTGACCGTCCGACGGCACCGCGGTCCCTTTACCTTTTGTAAACATGTCTTGCGCTGTATATAACTGCCAGCTTGAAGGCGATGTTTCCTTATGTTCCAGCTGTCAACGTGCAGCCCGCCTCTGACCCCATCCGCTTCAACCGACCCTGTACACAGCCAGATCATGAACTATGGGCGGGGACCTGAGGTGTGTGATTGACAGATTTATAGTCCAATCAATGAGTTCGACGTGACCTTACGATCTCACTCATTTGCATAAAAGTTAAATCAATAAAGCAACATCCTCTAAATTGATAGTCATACATTTTGGTTAATTGGTGGCTATGAGAAAATTGAGCACAACAGTTTAATTTAATGTGTGTACGGGCAAAGATTATCGGATTATACGGAGCTGTCAGTACCCAATTCATAAACTACTCATGCAGTTTACAAGGTAGAACGATCGCTTTGGGCTTTGAAAGACTTGTTGCGCCACCTGTCGGGCAGAAAATGAACAACGCTAAAACAGGTGTCAACACTCGGAAGCGTTTGATCCTGTACTTACTGTAAACAATATTTAGTTTCATTCTTGTTTGTGAGATGCAGCTACACGATTTCATACAGAGGAGAGTTTAATTAAAAATATGTACATATAGATATAAATATATAAACTACTATATAAATATTTAATGTAATAATATAATATATAATATCAATGATATACTATATAATGACGTTTTGGTAACGTTTAAAAAAATATGTAAACATGAGACGTGGGGCGGGGTCGTGAATACTGTAAACAGTAGTGTGCGAGGTAGTGACTTCTAGTGAGTCGCAGAGCTTCCGTGAACGCGCTTGCTGTTTCGTTGAAGTTATGCTGATCCTGTGAGAAAGGCTGCTGTTTTGATTTTTATCAGACTTTTAAATCAGATTCCGGTAAGAGAGTGAATTGTACTTTGTTGTGTTTCGCCTATGACACGTTTCAGCTTGATTCGTTCTTACTATGTATCCCGAGCTGCAACACAGTCATTCACAACAGCCTGTGTATTTATTCTGTTTAAACGCACTTTGCGTCACACATAATATGCATCTATATGCATATGCCTCTGTTCTTGAACTGATTTTGTAAATGTACACATGAGCCTTCATTTAACATTATTTTCTAGGGTTTGCCGTTAAATGAAAGGGTGTGAATGTAGATTGCGCAATCATCATTAAGATCTTTACTCACTGGAAGTTTCCTACCAAATAGTAACATGTAATTACATGTTGTGATACTTCCTGAGCTGTTCATGCACACTCACAGCAACAGTGTTATACCTCGTTTAGTGTGCTGGTACGGTTTAAACAAGTTCCATATATGCAGATCGTCAAATTTCAAATCAGAAATTTCTGAGTGTAAAAGTTACATTTTAATGTAAATGTACTTTGAAGGCCCAATTCTAGTACTACACTACATAAAAATTAATAATATGTATACAAATAAATACACTAAGAAGTTCAACAGAATTTACATTTACATAACTTGAATATTTAATGTTTTGGGGTTTGTAATATTAGTATTTAAGTGTTTTGGAAAGTCAGACCCTCAACCCAGAAGCATGGCGTCAGAGCTCTGTATGAAGAACAACCTGCAGGATTTGCACATAGAAGATAAAGAGCAGCACCACAACACTACAGAGGTAAAGATGAGCCAGATTGTGCTGCCCTGTCATGCCAACCACTGTGGGGAACTGAGTGTCGGACAGCTGCTGAAATGGATGGACTGCACAGCATGTCTCTCTGGTGAGTTTACACAATGAATAAAGTGAAGCACCTTTGAACTGCATTGTAAAAGCTACAGAAGTTTGCTATATAAGGTTCTGTGTGCTAGTATGAGGCTAAAGATTTGTTTGCAGTGGCTAATATAACCTGAAACAAACACTAAATGTCTGCATGACTGCCATAACCTTACCTTTACAAATGTGGAACAGCAAATAATTAATAGAATCACCCAATCACCCCAAAATCACTCAAAAATGAAAACTCTTTAATGGTTTTACTCAACCATCATTCCAAGTCTGTATGACTTTTTGCTGCTGACAAACACAAAAAAAATTATATTTTGAAGTACTTTGGTTAATAAACAATATTGGCACCCATTGTATGGACACAAAATCGTCCACAGAAGAAAAAAGTCAAACAGGTTTGGAATGACATAAAGGTGAGTTGTTCCATCATTTTTCTAAATGATGGGAAAAAGCATTTTGGGGGTGAACTATCCCTTGAATTAATTGTTTTTGTACATTACCTGCTATTTGTCAGTAGCAAACAGGATTCTGTTATATAACTTGAAGTCAGAGGAGTAGATCTAAACAGACATGGTATGAGAGTCATTACATTACAAATACTCTCTTATTTTTTCTGCTTCAATTGCAGCTGAGAGACATGCTGGATGCCCCTGTGTAACAGCTTCAGTTGATGACATCTACTTCGAGCACACCATTGGGTAAACAAGAAATATCACTAACATTTGAGATGATGAGTCACATGTCTCTTTTGGAACACTTCCTAACCACCATGTATTTCGCCTTAGGGAGTACTGGCAGTTCTGTCTGCTTTATTGTGCTATAAATCTACAGTTATACAAAAAAACTTAATTATTCTGACAGAATGTGGGAATCATAAATGTGATTAGTGAGGAGATTCAGTCATTTTTGTTACAGAGCTTTTTTGAATACTTGATTTTGATTGGTCAGTTGTGCATTCTGTGGTTAAATATTCCCAGGGAGTGACATGCACTGACAAAATGTATAACTTCAATGTACTGTAAGTTGCTTTTCCCTACATGACTACCTGATGTTGACTTCATTCTGTTTCTCTGACATAGCTTTGCCTGCTGTTCTGAATTCTACTCATTTCTCATATAGTCTCACTGCCTTCCCAAATCTTGACCAAGATGGATAATGTGTAGTTAGCTAATGATTATCACAAAATACATCCTATCAGGGTGATAGAAAATCTGTAGGGTTTATTTTACGGGTTTAATGACATGCTAACTGAACGTTATTCATAAAATATATTTAATTTTTTATTCTGTTACTGTTTAACTCAGATTTAAAGCTATGTTTCTTTTTTAGTGTGGGACAAGTGGTCAACATCAAATCTAAAGTTAACAGAGCCTTCAACTCAAGTATGGAGGTAACAGCCAAGGTCACTTTTTGCAGCCAGTTTATATATATTATATTATTAAATAGAAGTAGCTTAATCAATTAGATTAAATTGATTTAAAGCCCTGTACTGTGTAAACTTAGAGTTAATCTACTAAGAATCACTGCAAGTCTGTATTGTGCGTATTTTACCAGTGTATTCTATATTCTTTACCTTAAGACAGTTTTATCAGTATGATGGTAATTGACTCATGCAGTATGTTGATGTTTATGTGAGGTGGGGATTAAGGTCAGCTGTGAGGACTTGTACAGTGGTCGTCATTCCAGAGTCTGTCAGGCCTTTGCCACATTTGTCGCCAGACGCACAGGGACAAGTAAGGTGAGAGTCTTGAGTACAGCGTTCTCTGCTGCACAGTAATATTAGTCATAAATTATATGACCAATTATTTCTCTCCTATTAGTTAGACAAAAAAGTGTTTTTACTAAACTAATTTAGGATATTTTGTTGAAACTTAATTTAATTACAATTTAATTAACTTACTATATAGACAATGAATTAGTTTTAACTCCGAGTGCAGGTGCAGTTGAAGCAGGTGGTTCCCTGCACACACAGAGAACAGGTGGAACACAGTTTAGCCGCTGAGAGGAGGAGAATGAGACTCATTCACCATGACATCATGCAGGACTTGCTCAACAATGAGACCTTCCAGAGAAGCATCACTGAGGGTCAGTGGTGTAACATTGTGACATCACACTTCCCCTTCTACCAAGTCTGTGCTTTTACATCTAAATTACACGGCCATGAGTAATGGTATCTGGTCTAGACCACTTCAGTTCTCAACTGTACATTTGAGAATGTGTTTTGTTTGTTTGTGGTTGTGTTTGTATCAGGGGCAGACAGCCGTGATGAAGAGGAAGCCATGAAGACAGAAAGGACTCGTGTGGAGAGTGTCGAGCTTGTACTTCCTCCTCACGCCAATCATCAGGTCAACACATTCGGAGGTCAGATTATGGCCTGGATGGAGAATGTGGCTACTATTGCAGCCAGGTGTGTGCCACAGATATGCTGCACGCTTGCAGAGCGCATTTTTATACTGCAGTTAATCTTTAGCTTTGTTAAATGCTTATCCTGCACTAGATCAGGGTTCAAGGTTTGTAATGTTGTTACAAAGTTGCAAAAGAAACTTCCATGATGACAGTATTGTTACACTCATTTTGACAAAAAAGTACAAGCTTTACTTAAGATGGAATTACCATGGGCCTGACAAAATATTATTATATATTTTTTATTGCAATATTATATAATTTTAAATTTATTTCAGCTCATTTAAATTTCACCTATGGAAAATCACCTTTTCTCAAAAATATTTATGTGAAAAAACTAAAACTATGTTTCTTGACATGAGAAATTTCCCAAAACATTCTCTGAAATATTTATCTACTCTTTGAAATATAAATCCACTCCTACTTTACTCCAATTGTAAAAGTGAACTACATACATTTAAACATGAATATATCAGCTTGATTTTTAAACAACTCTTCTTTACAGTCGTTTATGCAACGCTCATCCAACTCTGAGGGCTATAGACATGTTCTTCTTCAGAGGCCCTTCTCAGGTTGGAGATCGCTTGATTCTGAAAGCCATTGTCAACAACACATTTAAGAACAGGTGCGTCCTAAAAGTAGCTAAGCACTACATCCAGCTTTTCTGACTACACAGTATTGATCATAACGAACATTGATGTATCTCTGGTTTAACAGTATGGAGGTGGGTGTATGTGCTGAAGCCTATCAAGGAGAGGAACCTCTGAGACACATCAACAGTGCCTTCATGACATTTGAGGTGCTGGATGAAAAAGGAAGACCACGCCAACTGCCTCCCATAAAACCTGAACCGCAGGTGAGGAATTTCCAATCTGGATCCAGATTTTGTTCACAGTGTGAATGGTCAGAGATTTATTTACATTTATTTACATTTCCAACCAAAATTTTCTTTTATAGAATTACCAGCTGTTCAAAAATCAAGTATCAAATGTATTGTATACCTAAATAAAATAATGAAATCTGAAGTTTGAGTGCCACTCTGTATTTTTGACAGGAGGGAAAGAGGAGATACCAGGAGGCACTTGCCAGGAAGAAGATTCGACTTGATAGGTTGCAAACTTGACACCTAACATGAGCTTTTTTACATCTCACAATGCCTGTCAGAGTAGCAGGCTGTAGCATCCACAGGTCACCCACAGATGGCGATGTCACTGTGCATCTCCACCACCAGGAAAAAGCTAAATATTATACATGGAATTATTGACAATACATGATACAATAAATGAAATAATACATACTTGGAATTATTCAGGATAAATATTGAGTCATATTGTTTATTGTTTAGTTTCTCTCAAAACCATGTCCCTCATCTTGTCTTTGTGGCTGTTCAGGAGGTACATCATTTCGTGTAAGCAGACTGAGGTGCCACTGTCTGTGCCCTGGGACCCCAGTAACCAGGTCATCTTTTTAAGCTATACTAGTGCACTTAGACAAAATTCACTTTCAATAGATTTAGAATTTGTCTTTCTCGTAACAATTAATGACTCATTTTGTATAACACAGATCTTTGTCCAATAAACTAATCTTTCTGGAATGATTATGGGTATTGTGATTTCAGTATAAAATATGTGTATACAGGAAAGAAAACTGAATGTAAAAAACTGCGTGTCAAATGATTTCTTGAGATCTTCAAGAATATTTACCTTTAAAAAGTCTGGACATATGGCACAAGTAGGGCAAAAGAAAGTGTCAAAAACAGCCGAGCTCTCCTTATATTTTAATGAGGGTAGACACCAGACAAGGCAAATTTAAAACAGTCACGATATGCAGAATTACAAAATATGACATGGAAGAAATGTTTATACACTTGGTTGGACCTTGTGTTTTTTGTAAAAAAAAGCTTAGCTGAATGTTTACTGCTGCATGTAATCAAATGTGGTATTATGTTACCTTGATGATTTACATTGGCCAAAACTTGCTGTTGCTACATTAAACAAATGAGTTGTTTGCTCACATTGTTTACAGGATAGATTACAGTGTGCAGTATCTCCTCTTCGAGCGTGTTGCAAATAGAACATGATTCCCACAGTGTTGTTTTATATACAGAATTGGGAATTATATTCTTGTTTTCAGGTATATCTGAGCTACAACAATGTGTCTGCCCTAAAGATGCTTGCAGCCAGAAACAACTGGGTCCTCAGCTCAAAGAAGAACCATGTAAGTTCTGGTCTCCATATATCACATACATCACAGAGTTCACTCAGCAGATACTGACTGCGTTGCTTTGCATTGGGCAGGTAAAGCTGTTTACAGTGGAGGAGAATCAGAGCTTGTGTTTCAGGGTGGAGTCTGAGGTGGATGTCCCAGCACAGAGAGCCTTTACCCTCCTCTCAGATCTCAGCCGCAGGCAGGAGTGGGACCAACACTACACGTAAGACAAACATTTTTATATGGCGCATAATATTAATATGTTTTCATTCTAAATATTAATTATTCATTATAGAGTATAACATGTATACACACAAAAATGTTACATGCCAGCCTGTGTACATGGTATATGTTTCTATACAATTGAAAAAAAAAATCAGGTTTCAAGTGACTTAATTTTTGGTGTTTTTATTATGTGTGTGTGTTGTATTAAGTGTGTGTGTTGTATTTAGTGTGTGTGTTTTATCATGTGTAGTCTGTGTGAGCTGCTCATCAGGGTGGATGAGGATGACTTCATTTACCGTGTTGTCACTCCCTCGGTCGGTGACAAAGGAAAAGTTCAGGACTTCATTTTACTAGCTTCCAGAAGACCTCCCTGTGATAGCGGGTGAGAACACTTTAAGAAAAGGCCAGCTGTCGTACTTATCACTGAAGTTTAGAACCCCTTTTACTTTCATTACGTGACATTATGGGGTGAACAGTTAGACAAGAAAAGTGTAAAATGTAACTTGTCCATTTTGATTGTAATGTGATTCAACATTTTTTGTTTTTAGGGATCCGTATGTTATTGCCTTACGATCAGTGTCTCTACCTACTCATCAGCCTATGGAGGGCTTCAACAGGGGTGAGGTGGTCTGCGCTGGCTTCACCATTTATGAGGTGTCAGAAAGGGTCTCAAAGGTAGGTCACCAAAACCTAAAGAGGCGAATGTGTTTCATAAGCTGTCAGAATGTACCCAGAGCCCCTCATTACTGCAGTGTCTGAAATGTTTCTAACTGTGCCCCTAGATTTCCTATTATAATCAGGCCAGTCCAGGAGTTCTGCCTTACATCTCCACTGACATCGCAGGGCTCTCGTCCAGCTTCTACTCAACATTCTGTGCATGCAGCCAGTACCTGCTGGAGAACAGAGTCAGTCCATCTGCATGAGTACCTCTGCTACATTGTTATCATCTGCTGTGGGTTGAACACATTGTGATGTAGCTGATTTAAATGCAGGCTCTTAAAGGGGCCATGTCCTAAATTTGTAAACATTTTATTGTTTCACTAAAGCGCATAATAGGGCTAAAGAGAAAACACTTTTGTGTGTTTGCAGTATGAATTAAATGTGATTAGTGGAAAAGAATGGGTGCTGCAAAACAATACAATAAAAACAACAAATAGCACAATCAGTGAGGTGTGATTAACAAATGGCTCTTATGAGTCAAGTAATTACTCTTTAAACCCCTTGCAAATAAATCTCGAATTCTTTTGTCTGAAAGGGTTTGACTACTCATTTGAATTTGGAGAAGTTATTAAATTATTTTATTAATGCCTAAATTAAACTAATGCCTCAGTCACTCAGCCACTTACGGGCATACCCAACTTGAAATAAACCAACTATTATTGTGTTATGTGTATTAAGCATAGAGATTTTTAAAAGAATAATAAAATACCTGAAAGTATTTATAAATAATAAGTACTTCAAAGTTTTTTATTTGCTTTTTATAAATTTAATATTATCAAAATAAATGTTAAAACACATTTCCAAAAGAAATAGGCTGTATGGTACAAAAAAGTGTGTTGTACAATGATTTTTCAATAAAATATTTTTACAGAATTGTTAATGGAATTAGAAAGGCACTAAAATCTTGAACTGGAATCTAAACAGTGGAACAGGAATGGTTAAATTCTTTATGTTCCCATCTCTGTGCATAATATATGGAAATGACCTGTTTATGACTGGTTAACCTCTCTGCATGTGAAATGAGTAACACTGCTGACAAGCTGCAGGCTTGTAAGGTCTGTTTAATATGACACTGTCAGATTCGTGAATAACAGTTTCATAGCAAAACCTGCGTTACATTGACATGCTTCAGAATGTTTACAAAATCTTTTATTTCAAGTACAAGGAAAACCCATGAAATGTCATAATTCATAACACCAACACCCTTAATTTTGCTTGTGTTTTATGTAACCTTATTTAGATGAAATATATTGATAAACAAATGTACAAGAATAAAATGAATGAGGGTGTAAAAAATGTTTTGTCTGTTTATTTGCAGTCATTTTAATACAACATATAAATAGTAAAGACTGACATTTAAGCTAAAGAAATATTTTATAGTTTATAAATATACGTATGTATGGATCTAAATATTCAGTTGTCAAGAAATAATCAGACAATAATTAAAATAATAACTAAACAAATTAAACAATTTAAAGATATTAATAAAATATATTAAGGAAAAATATAATGTAAATTTAATGTATGTCCGATTTTTTGTACATATCAAGTTCATAGACTACTTAAAACACAGTAGTTGAAAAATTAACTTGATTGTACATTTGAGGCAATCTTACTTTATTATCGTTTTTGTAGTAAAGTCCATATTGTTATGCTGTAGACAGTCTTCTTATATGTTTTCTGTAAGTATTAGGCATGTTGTAGAAGCTCCTCTGCCTGTTTTCTGCTCTGATAGACATTAAGGTTGCAGCCCTAGCATTAAGGTGTCTCTCATCTGCCTGATGCTCCACAGTAAGTGAGAAGCGTGGCTGAACATGCATAAGTCTCCTACATCCAGCCACAGACCTGTCAAGGGCCTCAGCCTGCAGCTGCAGGGAAACATCTTGCCAGGCCCCCTGGAAGAGCTTCACCATGTCATCCACCAGCTCTGGTGTGTAGCCTTGATCAAGAACCTCTATAGGCCAACCTGGAGCCAGAGTCACATATGGATAGATTTGCTCAACAGACCTTAAGAACTCTTCTCCTGTCATGTAGCCTGGGGTATGGAAAGCTCCGTAGGCTAAGTCCATGTTGACCCAGGTGGGATGATGCAGAATATTCTTGTCATAGGCTCTGCGGAGCAGCTCCAGTGAGGGGATGAGCTGACTCTGAGACGTTATCCTTAAATAAAGACCCCATTACTTTTTGGAGGTAAGAATCAAATCCAGGCAGTCCTGAAGAGGCAGCTCAGGGGAGGAACCCTGAATGACAGGAACATTTAGATGACCTATTCCAGATTTAACTGGAATCACCAGCATTCCTCCATGACTGTCTGCAAAGAAATGTTTGCATCCACATTTATGAAGATCTGTGCCATTCTGTTTTTTGTTGGTATTTCTGCTGTATCTAACTGTATGATAAAATAATACCTTTGAGCAGAGATATTAAAGAATCTCTGTGAGTAACAGTCTCCCACTGGATGTTAAGACCATCATAGTTTACAGGCCTGAAGAAATCAACTATGTCTCCACCCGGATAGAATCTTCTGGGTCTGTTGCTCTGTTCTGAAGCAGGAAGAGGTCTGTCTTAATTGATACATCACAACAGGTGATGTGTAATATGCAAGACTATGAGGTCACTCACTGGCAGCTGCTTTGAACTGTGAAAGTACGGGCTCATAGATATCATAATAGATGCGCTGAGGGTTGCTGTTGTCTCTGATGAAGAGAAGATCATTCACAGTGGGGTTCTCCTTACCTTGCCAGAGGGTTAAGCTGAACCTGAATCATACCCAAAAACACAGTAAACATGAAGTTAAGCTAAACATGTTTTGCCTAAACATAACTCACCCTGATTATAAGGTGTTCTATGCAGTTGGTATTGTCTTCTGAGTTTTTTTCATGTAGGGTGTTCTGGGTGATTGCTAGAGTTTTGCTAGATGGTAGCTTCCATGCCCAAGTTAAAAGGAACCATTTTGCCTGTTTTATTATCCACTAGGTGAAAATTACACCTCCCCTCATCAAACCACTTGAATTGAAGTATTTGTCCCTAGTAAGTTTTGATCAAATGCATATGAGCCTTAGCAAGCACTACTAACTAAATATTCTAACTGCAATTAATAAGGAACTGGGTTTACCTTGAAGACTGACTGAGTAGCCAGCTCAGATGTGGCCACCCATTCTTGGCCATCAAAGCATGGACGGGAAAAGTGATCTTCTGAGGGAGGTGTCTTACAGTAGAGAACATCTGCTCCACCATGCTGCGAGTGTAGGTCACATTGGGAAGGATGGAAAGGTAAAGAACTTTCCATCCTGGGGAAATGGTGACATCAGGAAATTTCTTCTGAATGAGGCCAAAAAATCTTATTATAAAAGTAAAAAATGCACCATCACCAACTCAAATATACTGTACAATCTAAGCATTCTACAGAGCATTGTTTTTACAATATAATATCAAGAGTATTCTAAAGTAAATTCAATAGTGTACAATTCAAATTTAGCAAAAGAGAAAGACACTATGCTCTTACTCAGTAGCATTGACAGCTGGCCAGAAGTTAGGGACATTAGGGCCTGGAAGAATATCTGCATTTATCCACACTGGACGGTTGATTCCTGTTTGGTTTTTTACTCTCAACAGCTCCAGTGAGGGCTCCACTGCATTAATACTCTTAAAATCCAGTTTTATTCCTAATTAGGATGATAACACCATTATTTTTAAACTGGTGACATCAATATATGACATCAGAGGTTCTATCAGTCCAGGATCTTTACCTTTCTTTGATTTGAGAACAGAATCCAGCCACTCTTCCAAAGTGTTGTCACTGTATATGTCTGGTGGATGAGCCATGATGGGAATATTGGTTTCATTAGCTGTGTTATGGCCTTGTATGTTTACATCAGCCTCCAGGATCATAACATCACCTGTTATAAACAGTTAAATAATATGACATTTAACAGAGATTTAAATGTAGTAATATATTTCATTCAATTTTTAAACATATCTATATAAGTTTTTATCAGAGCATCTCTTAATCACAGGACAGATGCTTCTATATTATGTAATAGTGATTGTTTGGAACTCAACTTTGATCTATAGGTTATGATAACACAGATCTAGATTTAAAACTGTGGTAGATAACAGTATCACTCTTACTGTTCAGGGCCTTGATCGTCTCAGATTTATTGTTGGCTGCATGATACCAGGTTGCATACAGACCATCCTTGTCCTTGATCTCTCCAGTTTGAAAAAGAAAGTCCAGCATATCTCCTCCAGATGGGAAAGGCTCCATGTTGCCTGAAGCATCTGAGATCATGCACAAACAGTATTCAAAATTAACACGATGTTTCACTGAAGCATCAGAATTTAAGGTTACCTCGACAGTTTGACTGGAAATGTTGACAAAGCTTTTAAAACAAGTCACTTTCTCTAACTGTATAAAAATTGCATTATAAATGTATCTTACGTATTCATTTGGCAGATGCTTTTATCCAAAGCGACTTACAGTGAATTCAAGGTATACTTTTTTTTTAATCAGTACTTGTGTTCCCTGGGATCGAACCCACAACCTTTGTGCTGCTAACGCAATGCTCTACCAGTTGAGCTACAGTAACATCTTAATGTTTCATAAATGATAAATCAACATATTTAACAGATCTATTTATTAAGCAATTCTCTAGTGACATAGTAACACAAATCAATCATGTAGCAGCACTGAAGAAGGTTCTTACCTGTTCTTCTCATCACAATGACTGAGGTTACAGCAATAATGAGAAGAAGAACAACCAGACCGATAGCAACACATAACATGATGCACTGCTCTCTTGTACAGATTCCCAGAATTGTTTTTGGTTCCTTTCTATCTTCCTCTTCATTCTCCTCTTTGTTGCTGTTGTTTTCTTCTTTATTTTCCATTGCTTTGCAATCCTCCTGACTGTTTGTTCTGTGAGCGTCAGATTGTTCTGCAGTAACAGCGTGTGTAGCGTACAATGATGTAAAGTGTACAGGTGTACAATGACTTAAAGAGTGCAGTGTTTTTTGCCTGGGGTCCAATCCAGTGCATTCCACTGCCTTTATCAGCACACCATAAAACAGTGTGAAATCACAATTGGAAATCGCACTTTGGATTCTTGCCACGGAAAAAAGAGACTATGGAGCGGCTTTATTTTCTTTAGTTGAAAAAAGTGATCATTAACTGTGTGCATACAGTAGACAACAACTTACTGATGTTTATATGTAACAGTTTTAAAATCAGATGACAATGTGTAAAGAGATTTTTCATATGTTGGTTTATGTTTGGTTTAACAAACAGTACTTAACAAACAGTACCAAAAAATAATATAGGTTACAGTTAATGCTGCATATGTATAAAACAAATATCTGCTTTAAACAAAAGAAGACTGAACACATAATTAAGCATGTGCAAAATGAACTAATCTGCACTGCACTGTTATCTGATTTTCTTATCTAGTGCAGTTTGAGGCCTGTTGGTTTTTTCAGGTAAGATGAGTCTTATCTTTCTCTTTGGTGACCCCTCAGCTGAGGATACATATTCTTGAATAACAGGTGCTGTAGAGCTCAGGTCCAAACTGCTGGTCGGATCAACAATGTCCTGTGGGTCAGTGGATTCACCTGAAGCATTCACAGGAAGTGCCAATTCTGGATTGCTGGCCTGCTGAGTGTCGGTTGTATCTAGAACACTGGCGTATGATGGGGCAACAAGACCGTTGTTTTCTGTTAAACTAAGTGTTTGTGGGAATGTTGGTGGAATAGAGCTTTGTAGGTCTTGGCCTTCAGTGCTAATGCTTAAGACAGTCTCCAACAGACCGTCAGTTTGCAAAGTTTCCTCCTTTTCTGATTCATTTGGACCACCACTATTTGAACTTTCTTTGGTGATGTCATTAATATCCTTAGAATTCTTCTTTTCTTTTTTAGAGTGTTTTGCTTTTTTGGAAGGTGTGTTGTGTTTTTTTGCATGTTTTATTGAGGATGATATATCTTGGTCTACAGTATCTGCTTCCTCCTCTTCATCATTTTCGGAGTCATCAGTGTTCTCCTTTGAGGTTTTGCTGCTTGTATCTTTTCTGGATTTTTGCCTGAGATCTTTCTTGTCCTTTTTGCTTCTTAGATTTTCCTTCTTGGTCTTCTTGGACTTTTTGTCTACTTTATTTGTCTCTGGATCACCAGACTTGGGATGAACTTTGATTTTTTGAAGAGGGTTCAAATTTAATTTAACTTTCAGTGTCTTCTTGGCTTGTGTTCTGGTTTTGTGGGATTTTAAATGCACCTGTGTGCTACTTTTAGTCTTAACTGATTTTCGTTTGCTTTTCTGCACAGATGTTTTAGAGCTTTTTATTTTACTCTCCCCTTTGTGTCTGTCAGCTGGTGTGGTAAAGACATGTTCCTCAGATCCAGATAGATCAAAAGTAACACTCCTTTGAGAGGCTAACTTAAAACCCAGCTCACTGGCTTGACTCTCATCACATTTCCCAGTGTTGGACTTATAACCAAAGATATCTTTGTATAGCACAGCGTCATAAATTTTTTCTCCATTTTGAAGTGAATTCTCTGAAGGATTTTGAAATGGAAGGCTCTGGTTATTATGCCCAGCTTGCTTATATTCATAAGTCTGATGACAGTGCAGACAGCTGATGGTTCTATAGATTGGTTGGGTGCCAACATCCTGAGCCTGGTGCTTTAACAGTGAGTTATTTCCATGAGTTACTAACTCATTGTGCATTTGGTTTGTGGGTCTAAATGGGCCTCTCTGGAGGGCTGAGAAAGGATTACTGAGGGCCAGCTGTTGTATTCTGACAGCTGAGATGTCGTTTGAACCCCCACGATGTTGAGAAGAAGAATCCTGACTGCCCAGATTGTGGCTGCTCTGAATTACCGACCCATTCTCATTGGGTCTTTGAATACTTCCACCTGTAAAAAAGAGAGAAATATTATAGTAAAAGTGAGAATGTGCAAAGTATTGCCTTCCAAGACTTTTGAAATTCTGATCCCTAGATAAGGCTTGAGTAAGTTTATACATTTTTTCTCTATTTTCTGGTTGTTTTACAATCCATCAGGTGGAAATCTGTCTGATTGCTTAAAAAAAGTAATCACACACCTCTCATAAACAAGCTTAATATTTTGAGGTATTCATGTCTATACCACTATCACTTTAGAAAACATCACACTAACTAAACCTTACTTATAATAAGGATCCCTAAGAGTGATCAGTAATAATAGTGACCCTTTCCTTAGCAGGCATCACTATTAAAACATCTTTGAAGAATGGTGTGCTAGTTTACCTTTGATCCTATTTTGTAACACAGAATGTCGATCATTCCCTTTACATTGGCCACTAGCCACATAGGCTGGCCAATGATCATAAGTGTCACGTTGTTCCCCCATGTGATTGGCCCTCTGCAGGACAATCTCTTTATTTTGCCTTCTTACAGCAAGGGCTGTTGAGTTGCACTTGTGGCAGGTGAAATAATTCTCCAGTGTTTCTTGCCCCATATGATAAGGGGAATCTTCTCTGTTCCAGGGCTGATGGGATTTGTAGTTGCTATTGTACAGAGCATGGCTCATAGAAAGAGTATCTTTGCCTTCACAAAAATTCCAGTGGGTTGATTCTGGGCTGGACATTTTCCTTTCCTCATCTTTATTTTCTCCCTGCATGAGTGTGGATTTCTTACTGAGTTTGTGGTATACAATGGCAATTATTCCCAGGGTAATCCCAGCACCACCTGCAAATTCAACATCCAACATTACTTTTGTAATTAAACAATCATGAAATTATCAATTAATTCTTTAAGATGATTATTGATATGAAACTTGGATTAGTTACTCACCCAAAAATGAAAACACAATAGCAATGGCAAGATTTCTAATGTACTGTTGAGCACTGATACTCTGCTTAGCTACAAACTCCACTGTAATGTTCTTGTTTGATGGGACACAGTTAGCCTCAGTCAACTCTAGCACAGTCTGCACTGCTGGGTTATCTGTATTCACACACACCATCCTCTGCCCATTGTACAACACTTTATCTGGAGCTTGAATGTAGCTGTTGAGGAATGAGGCCAGTTCTTTCAACTCACAAGTACAGCTCCAGCGGTTCAAATCAAGGTTTAGCACTGAGAGCCATGACAGATAGGAGAATGCATCCGGAGCATTCCGTAAGTAGTTTCTGGATAGATCGAGGCTGCGGATTCGAGGTAGTCCACGGAAGCTGTTAGGATCTAAGTACATAATGAGGTTGTCAGACAAGTCTAAAGTTTCCAGGTTCCTCAGGTCAGAGTAGGTAAAGGTGCTGGAGTTCATGCTGGTAAGGAGGTTCCCCTCTAACTGAAGGTTTTTTAAAGATCTGGAGTTCTGGAACCAGGAGCCATCAATGTCACTGAGATCATTGTTACCTAGCTGAAGTGTCTCCAGTTTGTGAAGCCATGAAAACGTGGAGCTGTCCAGGGATCGGCTGGAGATGCGGTTGTGGTCCAAAGACAGCGTTGTAAGGAAAGTGAGGTTTTGAAAAGCATTCTCCATGATGGTGGAAATGGCATTGTTGCTAAGGGCCAGAACACTCATGTTGGATAAATTTGAGAGAACCATATTGTCCACAGAGTTAATGAGTCCATCAGTAAGCATCAAAGCCTTAGTGGTGTCTGGTACATCTGAATATGGCAATAAAAACAACACACACAACTCTATCTGAAGCCCAAACTGTTTTAAAGGTATACTTACAAAGTCTATGTATTTTCAGATATCTTTAAGTATATTCAGAGTATATAATTACAGCCATGCTGTTTTACCATACGTTTATTGCATCTGATGGAGAGGTACAGTATATTATACAGACTTACCAATGATCTTCAAGAGCTTATGGCAGATGATGACATTTTCAGAACAAACCACACAGGAAGAGGGGCAGAATGAAGAGAGCTTGACTTGAGTGATAGTCATCATCAGTATAAGGTAGACACCTGAGATAAGTAGTTAACCTAATTAGTCTAACACGATTAACACCATTTTCCACCAACATGCACCATTTGTTATAATCCGACATTAAAATTCTAGCACATGTCGCTGTTTAAAAGAAAATACATCAAGAATCAGATCTGTGAGAGTACATACTTTCCATTGTTTGCCATTACAGTTGCATTGTGCTGTATGTTGACTGCCAGGACAGCTTATGTGCTCCATGGTTTTCAATCAGCTTGGTTTACATCATCAATACTCAATCCTCAAAAGAAAATGAAAAGCAAGAGAACTGTTGTAGCCTGTCAACAAATATATAAAACAATTTCCTCATTCAGAACTCTTTCCACTCAAGCTCTCCATCCCACAGTCACATGCTCACATTACAGTTCTTTGATACAGCATGTTTTATTTTCTTGTTTTGGCAACTGCCCCTGATGCAGAGCTCCTCTGACCTCTGTTGCCTGGAGACACTGACTGCCAGACAGAATGAGGAAGGTATAGTTATAAAACATGCATGATCTTCCATCTGTTTTTTTCTGTGGAGTAGACATCTGCTCTTTCGTATTGTATATAAAGTGTGAGGCTGCAGTTAAGCTATATCAACTTAGCACATATTTTGTGGCTATTATTGTTAAATTAATGTTTCACTATGCAGTTGTTCGAACAGTTGTTTTGCAGTGTTGTTTGAAACTTTCTCAAAATTTCTACATTACAAAATGAGTACTACATTACACAATACAGTCGTACTTAAAGGGTGAGTTCCCTAAATAGCTGAAATTGTCATCATCTCATACCTGTATGACTGACTGGCTGCAAAATGAGATTATTATAATTATGATGAATGTTATGGACTGACATCTCCAGTCCCCATTTACTTTCATTACAAAAGTAAACATCAGCATTCTTCAGAACATCCCCTCCAGAGTTATAAAGAAATAAGTCTTTTGGAAAACCTTTAGAAAAGGTTTTGGAACAAAATGAGAAAATATAAACAGAAGTTGTATGTTTGAATGAACTTACTCTTTAATACATTGCAGTGATATACTGTGCAGAACTTAAAAGTAATTCCCCAAATAAACATATATACATCTACTTCTTATTTAAAAAATAGATGCTAGTGTGTATAAATATGAAATATATCTGCCTAGGGTTACATTCAAAACCAAACTGCTTCTTCTAGACAATCTGAGACAACACCAATCTTAGAGAAAACAGTAAACTTAAAAATAGATATTTCTAAATTGTCTTTGCTTATATTAAAATTATGCTAGTGGTGAAATATATGTTGGTGCCATACAAACCAGTTTTGCTTACCGAACAAGATGACAAAGTTAACACTTCTTTCCATAAGCTTGGTCCCCAAAACAAATGTTCATTACAAAACCTTTTCACAGTACACATTAGTGTCTCACTGGTGCCTCTGTCCTAGAGTCACCCAGTGTACAGTATCACACAGCTACAATATGGCTGTGTTCAGTTACGTGCAAATGGAGCATGCGTTAAACCAGTGTGTTACCTGATCCCAGAAACACGGTAGTGTCCAGAACTGATACCTGACAGCCAAGAACACACACAAGTTCAACTTACATTGTTCCATCCATCACAGTACACAAGGCAGACAAGGCTTAAAGTGACAGACAATTATACAGTTGAAAATAGAAGAAAAAACAACAGGCAAATTATTACAATATAGGGTTGCATTGATGCTCTACAAATCATTAAAGCCAGTAACTTAATGTAAAAGTGGTTTTAGACCTGTAAATTTAATAATAATAGATTTAATATTTAATAATAAAAATCAGCCATGGAGGTAACAATGTATACCTTAAATGCAATGTTAGTTATAATCAGAAATATATAAATGCAATTTTCATTGAAAGACTACAAGTGTTGCCATGTTCTAATTAAATTCAATTGTATGCACAAGCACATCTAACAACCCTATAATATACTTGTGAATTAACGCCCGGGATGCAGTGAAACATGGGTTTCTGATTTCTGCCCCCTGAGGTACACTGAGGCAACAGTGTACTTAGTGTATCCCTGTCACAGTGCCTGTGCTGAAGACTGAGAAAACATGTCAATCCATACAAAGTAAACAAGCCACACTGTGTGGTCAGTGTGAATGTGACAAAAGAAGCTGATAAATGAAATCCCAGCACCCGCAGGAGGTGAACCCCCTCCCCAACAGCTTCAGTTAAACCTGACATATCTGACAGGGCAAGCTGGGCTTTACAGCATAACATCCTGAGTGGATGTATGTCTCCACTGGGCTTATGCCACATGCATGGACCTGGATCAGAACCTACAGGCAGAAATGTCTGTTTTCTGAGACAGCTCTTTGAAAAACAATTATATTTAAAACAAACTATTGTTATCCAAATATAGTTATCAAAACGTTACCTGCTTCTGACCAGGACTTGGCACAAGCAGGTCTGAACATTGTTTTTAAACCGAAGGGCCTTAAAATTCTGACACTAAAAGCTGTCACTCATTTTGATGTGGCCATGTTTAGCCGTGCAAAACAAATGGATTGACAAGGCAGACTAAACTTTGGCTGCTGGTTCCTGCTTTGTAGCAAACATCTATCTATCTATTGTGTCCCACTTTATGTAGTCTGTGTAGCTGTGTTATGTTCTGTGTTATGTTCTGTGTCATGTTATGTGTAGCACCTTGGTGCTGGGGGAACGGTATTTCATTGCACTGTGTGTATTGTACTGTATACAGTTGGAATGACACTTGAACTTTAAAAGAAAACTCCAAGTTATAAAATAGTACATTACAGTGTTCACGTTCACCTTTCACGCATGTTGCAGCTGACTGAAGTCGTTCCTCTCTTTCTTATGAAACGAGTTTTGGCCGTTTTCGGCTACCATACTAGACTGTCTACTCAAAACATAATTAAAAAGCGTAAAACATGCAGCACTGCAAATCCTTCAGACAAACTTGCATTTTTAGAATGTGATCGAATGACTTCAAAAGCAACAACACCAGGAACTGAACGTCATACATTAATAGTCTTTAAAGATGGAAGGCGATACGTTTCAGCAATGGAAGAATCAATTTCTTAATAAGAGTGATTTCAGTAAGAAGGGGAGTGTAGATGATGACATTACTCATATCGTTTTATTTATTAACGATCGTGATCAGTACTTTACTACAAGCTCCTGCTCCGGAAGAATCATCCTTTTGGACGGGGTAAGGCTGGGGAAGTTTTTCATGAGAAATCCACCTGTGATACCTTGTAGAAAGTACGAAAGAAGTTTTGTAATAATAACAACAGCAATATATGTTGTATATGAATTTTCATATATAATATATATGAAAAGATAATTGAAAATTAATAGAATTATTAAACAATACAGTGTTTCCTAGGTAAGTTGTCTAAGTTAGTGTCTTCAGACTCCCTGTAAGCAAGCCAACAGGGCGACATTGGCAAGGAACCAAGTGGCAAGGTATGTCTGTTATTGACTAATACATGTTTTGATGCAGATGTCTGATGTGCAAAAGCAAAACTGTTCCTGGTTATTTGTTACCCATCAGAAGTGCCAACTAGAAGATGTGGTGAGAAATACACAGCACATTAAAAATATTTTACAAATATATATTTATAATTGATAATGATAAAGCATGCATGCCTTTTTTCAAACAGGTCAGAGGTTTGGAGAAGTCTGTTGGAGAAGCAACTTTTAAATTTGAACCATTTGTTCTTCATGTTCTTCATGTTGTAAATACCTTAAAGACGCACAACTACTGGTGAGTGTCACATTTAATTAGAATGAAACTTTCCATGTAGGATGTTTAGAACGGACAAAGAATAACTTGATTTTCATGGGTTGCTCCTCAGCACACTGTTGCAATAAACTCAGGCTTCAGGAATTCTGGTATAACAGTGGGAAAGAAAGGCAAGATAATCATGGTAGG
>JAZGTK010004300.1:0-24931 GCA_036877625.1 Ambastaia sidthimunki | reverse complement strand
ATGTAATTATGTAATTTTATGGAGAAATAAACAAAATATTGGTCGTTGTAGGTGTAGTGGTTATCTGATGGAGTTTAGTAATCTGATGGCCTGTGGGAAAAAGTTGTTGCTGAGTCTGGTGGTCTTGCACCGCATGCTGCGGTAGCGCTTGACGGATGGTAGGAGGGTGAACAGGTTGTGTGCTGGGTGGGTGGGGTCCTTGATGATATTGGTGGCTCTCTTGCGGCAGCAGGACTGGTATAAGTCCTGAACAGATGGTTGGGCTGATCTGGTGATCTTCTCTGCTGTCCTCACCACTCTTTGTAGGGCCTTCTGGTCAGCAGCAGAGCAGCTGCCGTACCAGACTGAGAAGCTGCTGGTGATGATGCTCTCAATAGCACCCCTGTAAAAGGTGAGGAAAAACACACGAAACAAAGTTGAGTGTTATGTCCTACCCCCTTTGTCTAGACAGACAAACAATGAATAGACCGACAAATTTCACATGAAGCGCTTCGCTGAATGACAGAAGTTACCGGTTTGCTCAGCGCATGTGCTTTTAAGCTTCTTGGTCATGACGTCACCCCATCTGTGACGTATCGCCCCCCGATTGGACTGATTTTACACGTAATTCAGAGCGCATAACAGCTGGAGGCGTTCCCAAAGTTTCTTGATGCAGCTCGAGTTCCTGAAAGGGAAAACAAAAGAAAATGGTGGAAAATGTGATTTCTGTCGGCCCTATTGTAAAAGTTTTATTATTGTTATACTACAATACTGTTCTAACTCGAAAACAAAGAGAAATATAAAACTTTTTAATGAACAACTATATAAGCTTATATACTTAAGTATCTTAAGTATTTTTTAAAGGTTTAAGGCCACTAGTCAGGTAAACTTTGGGTGGTCCATATGCATGCTATTTAGGGCTAAGACTAGGTTGACTATTACCTATAGCTGGATGTTGACATTGAGCTACTCAAACTTTTGCATTTTTAGCATTTTAGATGTTTCAGAAAACAGCAGTAAAAGACATTGATCATCAGGAAGGAATTAGACAGGGCAGGGTCATCGGCAGAAAACTGGAAAGAGAGTGGCTTCCCATTCTTGCAGCCTGGATCATAGGCAAAGGTTAAGTTGACTTTTGTTAGACTGGATTTACTGCAGCTTTTCATTTAAAGCAGAAAAAGTTGCTTAGCCACTGTAGCCATTGCCTCCTTTACTCCAGGACCAACATGATGGCGAGCTATTCAGGACAACATCATAGTTGCATTTTTGGTTGACAGCTGGTGGGAGTACAAGCATGCAACTTGCCATTGCTGAGAGACGTTTGGGAGTGAATGGATATACCGGAACACAAACTGGATCACGATTGCATCTGGGTAGGAGCCAAGAAGTACATTTTTTGTATTCTTTAGCTGCTGGAGACCATCTGTAAAAGATGGAAACCAAAGTGAGGGTCATCAATAGGACTGTCACAGTATTGTTATTGATGATAAACAACTGTGGAAGTTTTTAAGTCCCAAGAAGCATTATGGTTCTTTATGGCTAAAGTGTCAAGGTCAGTCCATTACAGCTTTGAACTTCGTGCTGTCTATTTAAATCTCACCAGCTAAGATAAGGAAACCCAGAAACAGAACTGAGAGGAAATGAATGTTACATTTTTCAGCATTAGCAAAAAGTTTGTGTTCCAGGAGAAGTTGGGAGATTCGACTACATGCTGAGTATTTAATATGCGTCTGAAATGAAATCAGTATGGCATTCAAATACATAAAGACAAATCAGTTTATTATGTCACTTAGAATATCATTTTTCAGACTCTGAAGCACAGCAGGGGTGTTGGTAACTACAAACAGCATTGCTAGATACTCACAGTAACCACTAGGGGTGTTGAAGTCAGTTTTTCACTCATCAAGTGCTTTCTTTCCTTTCAATTCTTCAAGAGATGGGAAGCAGTGGTTGATGTCAGCGACTAGAGATAAATTAAAATTGTACTTCTTTGTTGCTTTGGGGCTGGCACTTGCTTCTTTTAAAAAGAAAAAAACTGGTTGGTAAACTATGAATTTTTTTCTGTTTTGGGCCTTTGTTCTGCAAGAAATTAATCTTCTAACTAAATGTAGATTCACAGATCTGGATGACTAAAATAGGTTCTTCTAAAGGATTGCTTTTTGTTGCACAATCTTTTCTGCTCAAAGACAACTCTAGTTTCTGCCATCACTAAGCTTAAATGTGAAAGTTGTATTACAGCAATGTTGGGCTGCATTTCATTTGTGCCAAACATAATGCTTTGTTTTCATGCCAACAGTGGACCACATTTTTCAGACCACAGTTTTCCTGAAAAGGTATCAGGCTTTATAGCAAAACACAAGCATGACTTAATGTTTCTCAGAAGTGGCTTACTTCTAGACACTCTCCCAAAGAGACCAACTCCATGAAGTTCTGAAGAGCTTGTTGATGTCTGGATAGTTTCAGCCAAGAACCTCTGCAACTATGTCAGTGATTTAGACAATGGCCCATGCTGTACAGTTGCTCAACTTGGATTGCCTGATCTTAGTATTGTCTGGGTTAAGCTGTGTTTTTTCATTTTATTTTAACAGACCTCCTTAGAAGATTTGAAGCTTTGCCAACCTTTTTGTAATCTTCTCAAACTTTTTGAATTCATTTCATTTGACCACTCAAGACAGTCATTCATGGCCTTAACTTTAATATAATATTAAAGGAAACAATGTCTTTGTAAAATAATTTTTATACAAACTACTGTATAAAAAACTATACTTTAAAATGCACTGCACTAGCAGACTGGCAAGTGTCATGAGTAATTGATTTATGGGGCAGTTTAAAACGCTGCTTCTATGACCATAATTTTATGTAACCATAAGACCATAAGTTCCTTTTCGAGGGAACTTGACGCTGTATCATGGCTTGAGTCTGACCACATGCAAAATCAGGCCTATTTATAGGCAAGTCAAGGTCATGTAATGTAGCGTTGCATGCCACAAAAGCCTTTAAAAGGCACCTGCTAAATATGTCATTAGCTTCTTGTCTTCAGAAAGCCCATTTGGGTGCATGTTAGTCAGGTCTAAGTAGGAGGGAAAAAAGAAGATATTAGCGCTAAGAAGCAGCTACAAACATAGAAAGAGCAAAAGAAAAAAGAGTTTTAAAATGTGTGTGCCAGCCTACCCATGCTACCCATTACAATGGGTGACACCTGTATTTTGTTTGGGAGCAGAGCTTGCTAGACTCTCTCTTACTCTCTCTCTAGAGATGACTGAACTCAGTGTGAATCGCTTCAACTGAATATGCTCTGCTCCTGCCTCGCTCTTTCTAATTCAATATTAGACATTGGAACAACTCTCTATATTGACATAAATGCACCCCATATATATTATAAATATTCATATATGTTTCATACATTAGGTGCCCAGTTAATCCCCATGGTTGTTCAGTACAGAGAGGGTATAGAGTTCAGTTTGCCTCCTGTCCTCCTTGTTTCATCTTGCAGACTTTAATATTAGGAGAGCAGCACCTAGGGTTGGCCATGGTTGGCTGATTGCCTTGCTCCCAGGAGTAGTGACATTCTGGCCAACCTAAATCTGGTTCTCAGACCTAATATCTCCCCTAGACAGAGTCCCTTGGGAGATTTCTGGAGGGATCTTCTGTGTCAGGCTCAGAGGTCGATCTTTTACCCCCGGCCGGAAATTTGGAAACTGTGGGTCTGGCCCCTAAGGGGAGCCAGCTCTTGGATTCTGAGTTACAGAACTTCATCCACTATGAGATTGTATGCCCTGAAGTGGCAGCTATTTGTGTCTTGGTGTGAGAAACAACAAGCTGACATGCCCTATTGGTTCAGTGCAGGAGTTTCTCCAAGAGTGCCTCACTGCAGGATTAGCTCTGGCTACCCTCAAGGTTTATGAGGCTGCTGTTTCTGCTAGCCATGAGCCTGTTAATGGACACTTGTTTTCTTGCCTTTCTGTCGCACACGGGTCCCCTCTTCGAACCTTGCTGTTGTTTTAAGAGGTTTATCTACAGCTCCATTTGAGCCTCTAGAGTCAGTCTTAGGTAAATTTATGACTCTTAAGGTGGCTCTTCTATTAGCTCTTACATCGCTCAAGAGGGTAGAGATTTACAGAGATTTATTAGACTCTTTCTAGACTGTTTGGATTTTGCCCCTGGCTTTGTTAAAGCCATTTTGCACCCTAGACCAGACTATATCCCCAAACTGCCCACTTCTGCTGGTCACCAGGTGGTGTTTCAGGCCTTCTGTCCTTCACTGTATGAGTTGTTGGAACAGGAAAGGCTTAATTTATTGTGTCCAGTTAGAGCTTTGAGGATCTATTTGCACTGCTCAAGCATTGAAGCCAATTCTACCAGAATCGAAGCATCATGTAAGGCACTGTCTAGAGGGGCATCTCTAAGTGATGTTTGTGTTGCAGCAAGGTGGTTCTCTCTGCTCACATTTATTAGATTTTATGGCATATACTTGAATTCAACTCCAGGCTCTCAGGTCCCCTGCGTTGACATGTTTATTTTCTGCTCCTGATGCTCTCTGTGCCAATGTTTCACAGCATCTGGGGCAAGCCTTCCCTCACTGTGGTGTAGTGGGCATTAACATTCCCCATAGTGTCAAGCCAGGGCACAGATGTTCCTCGAAAGGGAACGTCTTAGGTTATGTAATCAGGTTCCCTGAAACACTTAGGTCTTGCAAAACCTTCCTTTAGACTTAGAATCTGATGACGTGATTTACAAGCACCTTTTAAAGGCTTTGTGGTATGCCACGGCACATCACATCACATGACCTTGACTTGCCTATAAATAGGTGTAATTTTAAATCATGGGGGATTCATGATGGGTGATTCTCAATGAGTTTGGGCAGCCGCTTCAAGTTGCATTTGCTGGAAACCAATGTGTCCTGAAGCACAGGAGGCAGTGGAAAACAAATATTGATTTCCTGATGGCTCTGTGATAGATCAAATCTTAGTCATGCGCCCACAGGTGGGATTGGTCTTAGAGCCCGGTATCAGAGCCTCTTCCCCTTCTCAGAGAGAATAACATTCCTCAGATCTGGTTTTCCTACAGAGGCTTTAAGTGCTGTTTTGACCCCTTGCTCTCTGAGAGGGGACTCGAGAGCCAACACACTACTTTTGCTGCTGCCTGTTCGAGGAGCTGGCAGCTGCTGTTTTTTGCTTCTTGGCAGCAACCCCATAAGACTTAGACCCTCCTGAAATCTCTCGATAACTGAATTAATGAAAGAAAATGGCATATGACAGGGTTTGTTAGAGAGCATCTGGGCTTTAGTGTATGACCCAGTATCAGGTGAGAAATACACAGCTAGTGTATCTTCAACCTGAGGAATCATCCCATAGCTATTCTCTTTTGAGCCCACATTAAAGGAATAACTATGCACTGTTTGTGTCTAAATATGAAGTCAGAATAGCCTTTTCCATGATCTTGACACCTCAGTGTAGAGATTGAGTAAGAAGGGCAAACACCAATGCAGAGGTTGTGTCCAGGACTGCAGGAAATGCTAATTTAATTTACTCTTCTTTTGTGTTTCCTGCTTTTCTAATGCTAGTCAATGTGTAAATTGACAACTGCTTGAGTTACAACCTCCAGAAGCTCCTCATAAGTGAGGGGATGAGATGGTAATTCCTTAATTTCATCCACATTAATGCTAAGAATGTCCACTTCGAGGAGGACGATTCTAGTACTGTGGTCTTACTAGGGGCATTAAAGAAGTAGCTTTGGCTTCGGGATCCTCAGCAAGCACAATGGACCTGGCCAATGAGGGTTGAGAAAGGACCAAAGCCGTTTCAAGCTCCCCTGCCAGGTCCATTAGCAATCCCCAAGATCGTAAATGGCACGCCGCCTTGGTGGATGCGGGTCCTGGACTGCATGGAATGCCAGCCTAGCCTGCTTAATCAAACATGGCCAGATGGGAGTGAAGCATTCTTAAAGGCAGCAACTCACAAACAACACAACAGAAAACTTCTGTGTATTGCTGCCCATAATATCTCTGGGGCAAGGAGGAACACACAGCCTGAATTAATCATTCTTGCTCGCCATTCTAACTTCTTTTTTATACACAACACACAAGACAGACAGCTTTACAGAGAACAGTTGCTAGAGACCAAAAGCTAACTTCTGTTTGTTATGCCATCCTTCTGTAGCTTCTGTGGTCCATCTTCTCATGTTACATCATCACGCAGCACTATCAAGACTATTTTTAACATGCTTCACATGCTGATACACTGAGGGCGTTCCCCAAGGTGTCGTTACATGGCACAGGGTGAGGTGTAACGTAGCTGGCAACTGAAGATGTTGGTAACTGGGAGGTTCTTGAGTATGACATTTAAAGACTTTGATTAAAGTAACTCCTTAAAAGGGGCAGTTGTGGTCTATTGGTTAAGGAGTTGGGTTTGTAATCAGTAGGTTGCTGGTTTGATTCCAGCGCCGGCAGGTAGCAACTGAAGTGCCCTTGAGCAAGGCACCTAAGCCCTGGGTTAGGTGCCCTTGAGCAAGGCACCTAACCCCTGCGCTCCCCGGGCGCTGCAGGGATAGCTGCCCACTGCTTTGGGTGTGTGTGTTCACGACTTTCAGTGTGTGTTCAATCCTCACAAAGGATTGGTTAAATGCAGAGGTCACATTTCGGTTATGGGTAACCGTAACTGACAAATACATGTCACTCAGATCTTGCTAAATGGTTTTAATGAATAATAATGAATTTCAGTACTGTGTCATTTATAATGGTTTTATAAAATTGTGTACATGCTGATAGAAAATAGGGGAAAAATTATACCTAGAGTTTCTTTGATAAAGTAAACAATGAATCAAAACAATGTCCTCAAAGGATTTTATTAGAGCTGATCTTGAAAATTGTCATTGTAATGTGTAATTTTTTCCTGACATGTATATCCATATCCAGGCGAGAACATTGGCTGGCATTCAATTCTGGAATATAAACTTTAAGAGCAAGAAACTCCCCAAAATGTTTGCAACAGAATAAACATTCAAAGCAAAGGGAAAACAAAAAACGACGTAAATGCCTAATAAATCAGATAACTAAACAATTCTGACACATTCCATCAATGGCCTCATTTTTCCTCAAGATAAGTTGGTTTTAAAATCACCCACAGTTTGGAGAACAAATAACACTCTATAGTTAGGCCATCAAGGGCAAGATGAAGACTGGTAAAAAAGAGGAGGGCATTGAATTATGGACACCCTCCACCTCTATTCTAACATTTATCTCAAAACTGAGACCTTGTTTGCATATTAATCCATGTCTTTCATCATAATTTCTCACCCACCCTTGACTCCATTACCGCACCCAAATTCTTTCACACTCGCTTGAGAAAAACATACACTTATGCTGTTCATGTGTAAGTATGATCTCATGACTACAATGACTGGTGAAGCTAAGTCATGACATCAGAGTCATAATAATAATATTAGAATGCTATTGGAATGCATAGAGACTTGGTGGCTGCTTTTCTCAGACCCTTGAGCACTTGAGGCTGAGAACAGGCTTTTGGCAACCTTTATTTTGTTTAAAAGCGATAGAGAGAAGGGCTTAGCTTATCTCTTAATGTCTGCAGCTGATTAGAAGAAATGTATCACATACTTTGTTGTTAAAAGCATGTTTCTGGGGAATTTCTTTGCTGGTGCTAATGAAATGTTTATTCTTTAATGTGTTTAAATGACATCAAAGTTCTTTATTAACACAAACTGCAAATTACTGTTACTTTGTTAAAAGATGCTTTAAAACATCTCAGGGTGAAAAACATTGAAGTTAGAAATCAACTGTAAAATATCTTGACATCACTCCCCTGGTTTTGCTTTTCAGTAGTCAACCTAATCGCATGCATCTGACCTGCGCTGTGTTGGTTCAGACTGCTGGTGTTGGTTCACATCATTTCAAACTGTCTTAAACATTAAGACAGTAAGTTTACTGTACTCAAATGATCTCCACAGTTAACTGGTCTGAATCCAAGAGAGGACCTTTGTGATGTGGTGGAAAGAGAAATTTGTGATCATTAATGTGTGGCTGAGTGATGCTATGTCATTATGGACCAAATTTCGCTATATAGTTTCAAAAATAAATATGGCTGCAAGCAGCAGTGAGATTAAGAAAAACAGGGAACTAATAATTAAGGAAACTAATAACTTTTTACCAATAGGTGGCGCTACCAGCAAATTTTATGAGACTTCCAAGATGTGACAATGACACCTACAAAGTTTCAAAAGTCAAAACATAAAAGCTTTGTAAGAGATACAGCCTGACTTCCATTTTATATGCCTGCAGTCAAATTCGTTGACACATTATAAGATTTAAACAATCAACACAAATTCCATAGCTTTTTTTTAAGAGTTTCTCTAGATGCGACATACCAAGTTTTGTGCAAATCGCATGCCATGGGAGGAGTTCGAAACATTTAAACATTGAACATTTTCCTAAATTTTGTATCTTATGACCACTTTTGACCACTGGCCTCAGACTTTGCAGGTCACCTCTGTAATGATACACAGTTGCGTTTGTTGAAGACTGCATTTTACAAAATTCAAAATGGCTGATGCCTGAAATTGCGAACAATAGAAAATCAGATAACTTTGCCAAAGCATGGCAAAGAGACAGCTTCCATTTTTTTTATCTATTGTTGTGTGCTCGCCATACAATTCAAATACATGGTATACAAGACAAGTAAGGGGTATCTATACAAATATATATATTTGGTGTGTTGGAATCAGCATGAGCCAAGGAATCAGAAAAACAGAATTTTGTTTCTAGGATTTATGAGTCAAAAGGTAAGAGCATAACCATAAGTAAATCTTTGAAATGTTGGTGGTGATAGTAGGTTTCAGTTAGAGACTCCAGATTTGGTCCAGTAACATATCAGTGTCTTCTATCTGTGTGCCAAATTTCATATAATTCCTATGTACCATTCTTTTGGCGGACATAGACGCAAGAGCAGAAGAAGAATATGACCATTTAAGGATACAATAGGTGTATCTTTTGTATAAAATTAGAAAAATAATAAAATGCAAAATAGTTAATAAGTTTTTTATATTCAGCATTTGACACTTTTGATGGTTGGTGTCACAAATTTGCTTATTTGAATAGTGACCTAGAAATATTTCTCATTTATTTTACAGCATAACATTTCTTTATTAAATGTATTTCTAAATCCTGAAACATCCTGTTATTTTTCAGCTTTAAACTAGATTTAAAAATCTTTCCCAGATTCTTTTAAACTTTCAGACCCCATTGTATGCTGGCCAATGCCCAAATAAGCTCCCAGCCCCCCGACCCCACTCCTTCATCGGTTTATAGTTTTAACATTTACTCACGCCAAGTCAGGGTGGGTCTGCTTTTACAGTACAAAACTGCCAGAGAGCTGCCTTCTAGAACAATTGAGTAGGTTTGGCTATGTTCACCTTGGGAACCAATTAAGTGTCAAATCAATCATCATGAAATGGACCACTTGGCTAAAATCTGCAGAATAATATTCAACCATCGCTCCAGCTTGATCCGCAGAGCTGGCATTGCTTCGGGATAATGGAGCTTATGTACAGTACAATACACACTGCCGTTTAATGGAAACATGAGGAATTTCCTCTTAGTGCTTATTATTATCAGAGAAAAAGGCATGTGAGAGCGTTTGCTGGATCAAAGCTGGAAAATATTGTGTATGGGTTGGGTGAACGTATTGTTTGAAAGTTGAGAGGTCAATGATTAAAGTCAATTATAAAAAAATAAAAAGACAAATAAAATTATCCTAAAATTGCACAATAATCATTTGCACATCTACAAATACACCAAACTATAACTTTACTACTAATGTTTATCTTTATTTTAGATAAATGGCAAGTTGTAGGTTTTTGGTTGTTTTTTGGCTTTTACCATTACCCTGAAAGTTGTCTCGGGTTACATATGCAACCCAGTTCCCTGAGATAGGGAATGAGATGCTGCTTCCACTAGACGCTATGGGAAATGCGCTTCAGACGCACAAAGTCTGAACGTGTAAAACCAGGCCTGTTTATAGGCAGGTCAAGGTCATGTGACAAAGCATTGCACACCACAAAGCCTTTAAAAAAAGTACCTGCAAAATATGTAATCAGATTCAAGTCTGAAGTAAGGCAGTGCAGGCAAGACCAAGGTGTGGCAAAGAAACACAGCATCTTGATCCCTATATCAGGGAACCAGGTTACATACGTAATTTCATTTTTGAGGGAACTTGGCCCTGCTTCTGCCTTGAGGCTATGCGGAATCTTAATTCCCACTACGCCACAGTGAGGAAAGGCCTGCCCCTAGATGCTGTGAAACATTGACACAAAGAACATCAGTAACAGATTTAGACTTGTCAACCCAAGATGACCTTAGCGCCTAAACTGAATTCAAGTCTAAACTGTAAAATCGAATATGTGTGTGGAAAGGACCAGCCCGCTGCAGCACAAATATCACTTAGAGATGCTCCCCTAGACAGAGACTTAGATGATGCTACTCCCCTGGTAGAATGGGCACTGACGCCCAAAGGTGACTGTAAGTCACAGGCCTCGTAGGCCAGGGCAATCTGTCCAAGACAAGAATCTGTGATCCAGTTAGTGAGCGGTTTTGTGACTGCATTACCTTGGTTGCAGCCACTAAAACAGACTAGGAGCTGAGAAGTCTTACGCCATTGGCCTGAGTGATGGACATAGGTCCTCAAAGCTGGACACAGTAGGTAAAGACTTTCCTGCTCCGGTGAATCAAACAGTAGAGGACAGAAGGTTTAAAGCGCCACTGGGTGACCAGCCGCAGCAGGCACCTTGGATATATAATCTGGTCTACGGTGCAAAATGATTCAAAGAGCTGCCACATCAGGACATATAATCTCCTAGTGGATGGAGCTCTAGAGTTTAGAATGGTCCATACAACCTCAGTCAAGAGACCAACATTTAAGAGCTGGTTCCTCTTAGGGGCCAGACCCATAGTTTTCAAATCTCTGGCCCGGGGTGAAAAATCAACCCCTAAACCTAAGACAGAAGATCCCTTTGGGGTAAGAGCTCCCAAGCGACAGAGACATTATAGGAGAGACATTATGTCTGAGGACCAGATTCGGGTCGTCCACAGTAGTGCTACTAGATCAAGAAATAAAACAGCTGAGGCTGTAGGACTATAATTATATCGCATTATTCGCTAGGACCAATAATAACAATTTACAAAACCCTAAGATAAGTAAAATGTAAAAGCAAGCCAACAGGGCGCCAGTGGCAAGGAACCAAAAATCCAATGATGTATAGATGGAAAAAAGAATTGCAGCTATAACATCTTACTGCTGTGACAGAGCAGGTAACAAATATAGAATTAAGCTAGTTTAGGGGTTTCTAAGTGTGGTAGAATAGGTGTATTCCCCTTTAAGACTCAGGCTATTTCTATCCTATCGGTGATCACAGGTGAGTATATAGGGGCCGGTTCAGGTTATCCGGATGTGTGTCACCGGATTTCCTGGTACTTGCTTTGACAGAGGTGGTGGTTGTTAGTGCGTCACGATCCACTGTCTTTGCATTTAGCTCTTGCTTTTACCTGTGAGGTGAGTTGCAAGTGCGCAGCTAAATGTTTTTTATTGTATAGTATGCTAATATCAGTGCTTGCATATTGTCGTAGTGGTACGCGACGTTGTCATTATCAACGCTTCATTATCATTATCAGGCTGTTTAGAAATCGTTTCAATGCTTTGTGGTACTGTGTTTTGGAGGCTTAGCAAATAATTTTTGTTTTAACATCCATGCTAGCAGCACTCCTGTGTATTGCAACCATTCCTGTTTGGCGCTCGTACCGGCTCTATTGATTTTGGTGTGGCGGATATCTGTGTAAGGACCACCCATTGGCCCAGCGACGGAATCCAATGGCATGGGTAAAGGTATCTCACGTGTTCTGTCTTTATTCAGCACTTTGGTAAAGTTTTCTTCATTTATTATAATTTGGTTTAATTGACTCTGCGGCTAGTTCCAATCTGACTCTAATTTTATATGAAATTTAGGTAAGTTGTTCCAAAGTATCTGTTTTTTTGTGATCAATATTTTTATTTTTATTGAGTTTAGGTTCCCATATACAGAGAACAACTCAAAACTCCATTGAACTATACACAGACAGATGCCATGATAACTGTCCATATATACTGTATAAATATACAATAGAAAAAGAAGAATTTAATTAGTTAAGTCAGCACAGTTACAATGTCAACATTTTAACTTATCTAATAACATCTCTGTGATTGTTGCCCAGCTCTGAATAGTCTTATCCTTTGCGCTGTTGAGCTTGGCAGTTGTACATTGCAGCAAGACAATGTCTCTGAAATAGGATAACCAAATGAGGGATGTAGAGGTGGATGGTTCTATCCATTTTTTTTAATATTCTTAAAATCCTTTTTTGATGAGAGTTCAAATTGAGAGTAGAATCATCTAACAGTAGAAAAAGAAGAGGGTCCTGAGGTATATCCAGATGTAGCATATCTGAAAGAGCAGTACTTACAAAAGTCCAAAAAGAAAACACCACTGGGCATTCTCAGAACATGTAAAAATAAGAACCTTCTGCAGATTTATTACAGAGATGACAGTTTGCATCCGGTCTGATCTTCATCTTACATAATACAGTACACTAGAAGTAAAATAAGCCCTATTAATACATTTATAATGGATCATCTGATGCGCTAGGTTCTTATATGCCATGAAACATCTGGCCCATACTACATCCCAATCAGGTTTAGCTAACCTTTCCCTTTCCCAGCAGTAAGTAGCTGGAATATAAGAGTGCTGCATTAAAAGAACAGAGTTATAGACTTTAGAAACTAAGCCACTAAAAGATGTATTAGAGTCCAGCCACTCCCATAGGGGGTGTGGTAGTATGTCAGTGGCCCAGGGAACGCCATAGGCTTTTAGAGCTGATCTCAATCTTAAGAGCTTTTTTTTAGAGCTGATCTCAATAGAGAAAAGAAAATCCAGGTAAAGAGAACGTCTCAGGTTACGTATGTAACCCTGGTTCCCTGAAGGGAATGAGACGCTGTGTCGAAACACTATGGGAACGCTATCAGCTTTTATGCACTCTGAAATACCTGTTGCAACAATCAATTGCGGGGCGTGACGTCACAGACCGAGTGACGTCATGACCAGGAAGCTATAAAACCGCATGTGCTGCACAGCTCGGGTTAGCTTCGAAATGAATGAAGCGGGCGCAGGCAGGTGGTTCAGGGAACCAGGGTTACATACGTAACCTGAGACGTTCCCTTTCAGGAACTCGAAACGCTATGGGAACGAGATGCCAACTCCGCCATAGTGAGGGGGCCCCTGCCCTATGTTGCAGCCTAAGGCACCAGGACAGAGGAGCCAGCAGTGGCTTAAATATCTAGGCCATAAAATCTGACAAAGGTCAGGGGAGTGGACCATCCGGCAGCGTCGCAAATGTCCTGAATTGGGACACCTGCAGAAAGGGCCTTAGAGGCCGCCATACCACGAGTGGAATGAGCCCTGATCCCCAAAGGAGGGGGGAGTCCAGAGGTCTCATAAGCGATACAGATTGCCTCAACAATCCAGCGACTAATAGTTGGCTTAGAAGCAGATAGGCCCCTCTTGTGTGGGCCGAAACAGACCAACAGCTGGTCAGATTTCCATCACAGGGCAGCTCTGTGGACATAAGTGTGCAGTGGTGAGGGACGCATCTGTCGCTAGCATGACGCGGCGACCAAGATCTCCCAGCACCGGGCCCTGCGAGAACCAAGGTTGCCTCCACATGTCTTGAGCACGGATACATCGTCTCATGACTCTGATCATGCGGAATAGATTCCCCCTCTGGGAAAACCCCTTGGTTTTGAGCCACCACTTTAGAGGTCTCATGTACAGCAGGCCGAGAGGTATGACATTGGACGCTGCTGCCATAAGACCTAGCAGTCGTTGAAACTGCTTGACAGTGAAGGACTGTCAGTGGCAGTGGAGAAAGCACACTCTTCTCGGCGTTCAGTCGGAACCCCAGCTCTTTCATATGGTCGAGGACGACATCTCGATGTCGAGCCGCCAGAGGCTCCGATAGAGCCAAAATCAACCAATCGTCGATGTAGTTCAGTATGCGAATGCCCTGGAGCCGAAGTGGGGCTAGGGCCGCATCTACGCATTTGGTGAAAGTGCAGGGGGAGAGTGCAAGGCCGAAGGGAAGAACTCGAAACTGGTAAGCTTTGCCCCTGGAAGCAAACCGTAGGAACTTCCTGTGCTGAGGAAGGATGGGAATATGGAAATACGCATCTTTTAGGTCTATGGTGACAAACCAGTCCTCTGACCTAATTTGGGATATCACCTGCTTCACCATGAGCATCTTGAACTTCAGGCGTTTGACTGAGCAGTTCAAGAGCCGTAAATCTAAGATAGGACGCAGTCCCCCACCCTTTTTCGGGACTATGAAGTAACGGCTGTAAAGCCCGGCTTCCCTGAACTGAGGGACCACCTCGATGGCCTCCTTCCTCAGGAGAATGTTCACTTCTGAGTCCATTGCCTGGGCCTGCATAGACCCTACTAGTGTAGGGAGAACACCCCCGAAAGTAGGGGGATGAGACTTGAACTGGATTGTTCTGTAGTGTGCAGGACCCATCGAGACACCCCTGGCAGTAGTTTCCACGCTGCCAAAAAGGTTTTTAGGGGTACCAGCCTCTCGGGGCTGGCCTCTGGTATGTCTACTATGAGAGAATCGGTGCCCTGGGGCAGGTGACCGGCAGGGACAGACCGATATAAACGCTCTAGGGACCACCTCAGAGGCTGTGGATTTCCTAGCTCTAATGCCCCTTGGGGCATGAGCTGCGGGGAACGCGGGGAGACTGCTGTGCCCTAAAACACCGAAGGTGGCAAGGTTAACAGCTGGGTCCCAGGGGGGCCCTGGGCGACCATGGGCACCGTGTAGTGCGGTGGACGATGCTGCGCTCCAGGTGGGGCTACCCTCTGAGGCCCTGGCAAATAGTCAGGGCTTCTTCCCCTGGCCAGAAATCCTCCTAGAGGCTATTGCAGTCCTAAGGTCTTGTTTGGAGGACTTCTGGCCTGAGCGTCTCGTCACCTGCACCCTAAGAGGAGGGGAACGGGCAGCGACGCTCTGCTTCTGTGTGTCCCTGTATGACGAGGTGGTATGTGGGAGGGACTGCTCCCGTCTAGCAGTCCCCAGGGAATGAGAGCGGCGAGGGAGGAAGTGCTGGAACGCCTCCGCTTGCTTACCTGCCTCCTGGTACCTCTCGATGACCGTATGCACTGAGTCGCTGAATAGTCCAGAAGGCACAAGCGGGGCGTCCAGGAGGAAGACCCTGTCCTTTTCCTCCTTCTACTCTAAACACAGAAAGACACACAGTTGACAAACAATGCAATATAGAGCGCTTCACTGAATGAAAAAGCTAACCCGAGCTGCGCAGCACATACTTTTTTATAGCTTCCTGGTCATGACGTCACCCCGTCTGTGACGTCACGCCCCGCAATTGATTGTTGCAACAGGTGTTTCAGAGTGCATAAAAGCTGATAGCGTTCCCATAGCGTTTCGACTCAGCTCGAGTTCCTGAAAGGGAACTCAGTATTTAGTTCCTGAAATGATCTGAGGCCCTTTTTACCGAAAATACAAAGGATTTATTACCAGTACGCAAGCAATTATTGTGCCACAATGGTGTTGTTTAGGTCAATAAAAAAGGGCCTCCCATCATTTTCTCAACCTCTTTCCATACATCAAGGGAGTATTCAATAATTGGCCCGTAATTTTTCTTAGAATATTTAGAAACTGAAAAGGGGAGATCTTGTTAGCGAACTGGATGAGTAATATTTGCTTCTAAATCTCGCCACAGAACCGAAGAATCAAGGTGAACCCAAGTTTTAAGTGGTCTTATTTGAAAAGCTAAATTATATAATTTAATGTCAGGAAGAGACAAACCCCTGTCAAGTTTCTTACGCTGCATTGTCTTAAGTTGAATTCTGGGTTTTTTTGGAATCCATATAAATCTGGAAATGGCCACATTAAGCTCCTTGAAAAAACATTCAGGCGGAGCTAGAGGTAACATAGAAAACAGAAAATTAACCCTTGGAAGGACATTCATTTTAATAGTAGATATTCTTCCATGAAGAGCAAGACACAAGGGGGACCACCTATCTAAATCTTCTTTAATCTTGTTCAGGAGAGTTAAATAATTGCACTTGGAAATAAGATGAATTGGAGAAACTATAGTAATGCCTAGGTAAATTGTTTAACTATAGGGATCATGGATGGTAGACTATTGCATTCTTGTTTCGCTGCATCATTAAGAGGCATTAAAGCTGATTTATTACAATTGATTTTGTAACCTGAGAGAGTACCAAAAATGTTAAAAAGATTTAGGCATTCAGGAATGGACACAGAAATATTGGAAACATAAAGCAAAATATCGTCAGCGTAAAGAGAGATTTTATGAGAGGTATTCACACAAATAATGGGTTGTATTGTTGATGACTGATGTACTGCTTGAGCTAATAGCTCCACTGATAGAATAAAAAGCAAAGGCGATAGGGAACAGCCTTGACGCGTACCACGGCCGAGACCAAAAGATGGAGACACTGAAGAACCAGTAGAAACGCGAGCTGAGCAGCTATTACAGAGTGTTTTAACTGTTTTGATAAATCCTTCCCTAAACCCTACAAATCCAAGAAAAAAAGCTCTTGGATGCCCAGAAAAAGCTCCATTCGATTCGATCAAAAGCCTTCTCCGCGTCCAATGAAATGACTGCAGCGGAGGCCGAATATGAGTTGGACGTATGAATAATATGTAATAGTCGCTTGATGTTATCAGATGCGACTGATTATAGTTAATCTTATCTATGCAATTAGTCAATCTAAAAGCTAAAGTTTTAGCGAAAAGTTTAGCATCAGTTGTGATTAAACTAATAGGTCGATAGCTAGCGCATTCTAAAGGATCCTTGTTTTTTTTAAGTAAAAGGGTTATTAGTGCTGTATTTTGGTCTATGTAGGGCTCCATTTTCAATCGCAAAATTAAGTGAATTAAGAATGAGTGGTAAAACTGTATCCTAAATAGCAGAAATCAGTTCAGGGGGAATTCCGTCAATGCCTGGAGCTTTGTTCTTTGGCATCGAGTCCAAGGCCAGTTTCAGTTCTTTGAGAGACATGGGGCAATTTAACATCTCCTGACAATGGTCATCAATTTTAGGAAGATGAAGCATTCATGAGTAGAAGAATTAGAAATATATAATTGTTCATAATAACTTTTAAAGGTCTGGTTTATATCTTCGGGTTGGGTACATAAAACGCCTTCTCTCATTACAGCGTGTATGTTTGCTCTAAATTCCATCTGTTTGATCCGTAATGCTAATAATTTACTAGGTCTCTCACCGCTGAAATAATAAGATTGCCTTGTGCGATGTATAATAAATTCAGCTCTGTGTAAAAGTAATCCTTTTAACTCAGATTTAAGTGTACATAATTTTTCTACCTTCCGTTGACAATAGGCGTTTTTAAGGTCCTGTTCCACCGCCTGAATTTGTCTCTCCGGCCATTCCTAGATTTCTGACGAAAAGAAGAAAAGGCAATGCATTTTCCTCTAATAAAGCATTTTGTTACCTCCCATAAGGATTGAGGATTATTTATGGAATCCGCGTTCAACTGAATAAACTCTGCAAGGGAAGTACGCAATTGTGATAAAAATTCTTGATTGTGGAGTAATGATGTATTAAATCTCCAACGTTTATGCCCAGAGTGAGCGGAGAAAGGGAGAAGACACAAGGTTACAGGGAAGTGGTCTGAAAGAAGAGGAGGTAATATATCAGCGTTTTCAATAAATGGGATATGGGCAGGTGATATAAGCAAATAGTCGATGCGTGAAAAGGATTTATGACGAGCTGAAAAGAACGTGTAGTCTTTAACATTGTCATTTTTTCAGTCACCATACATCGCACACATTGACCTGTTTTATGAAATCATTGAACAACTTTGAGGAGGCCAAATCAGATTGAGATGGCTGAGACCTATCAAATAAGGGATTATATACAGCATTGAAGTCACTGCCTATAACAAGATGGTAGTCATTAAAGCTCAATATCATACGAACAAGCTGTTTATACTAGAACACATTGTCGTATTTGTTGGGGGCATAAACAGAGACAAAAGCACTTTTAGTATTGGATCATGTACCAAGTACGCAAGTAATATGGCCATCTGCATCACCCTTAGAACAATGTATGGAAAAGGGAAGAGGTTGAGCTACCAATATCAAAACTCCCTTAGTTTTCTTAGTAGATGAAGAAAAAAAAAGCTAATTTATAATACCTATTTTGAAAACGGTGTACATCACATGCTTTCAAATGAGACTCCTTCATTAATGCAACTGAAGCCTGTTTAGATATTAAATAATCCAAACATTTAGTTCTCTTAATGGCGCCATTTAAACCATTAACATTCCAAGATATTACCTTAAGAACCATAAATCCGAAATGGTGACATAAATCCTATAGAGTATAAAATAGAAAATTGTGGACTTACATGGGTACATCATGTCATCTGAAACTTTAAAAGAACAATAACAGTAATCAAATGAAAAGGCAGTAAGCAGAGAGTCGGAACGAACTCCCCTGTCTGCCTGCCCAACAACCTGGGCTGGATACATGGCTCGTATAACAGTCGATCACACGAGTCCAAAGGCCGACTCGGCACCACAGTTCACCGAAGTAATAGTGTTCGGCATAATCGCAAAGGTAAATGAGTTCCTGGAGATTACAGGCTGGCGTCCGTTAACATTCCCGCTGGCGTTTTGATCCGCAATGCGTCACCTTGATCGTAGCGGGATAAATCATGAAGGACAGGATCCCGAGTTGCGAAAGTTTTTTCCTTGACTGATTCATCTCGCATCTCTTCATGGCGGTTTGGTTACTGTAATTGGGAAAAAAAAGAAGTGCGCATCTCCCTCTCCAGGAAAAAAAATTCTTTCTGTGGTCGGTTGAAACTCCTCCTTAAAAATTTCGCCAACAATGGCAAGCTGTAGTTTAAGTTTGTTCGCTACCATGGCGCGCAACTTTTAGTTGTCAGGATCTTTAAGACGTTTCTTCTCTGGAGATGCCGCTTAGCCATCATGCACTGGTAGGTAAACACAGGGAGCAAATATATTGAGATTACGTCGAAACTATATCTTAAATGGATGATTTATCATCGCCGAGTAGGCGAGCTCCATACACAAGCAGCCATCTCTGTCAGTAGGTCACGTGATCCTAGTTGTTCCAAAGTATTTGTTGAGCATAATTTAGAGTTTGATTTATATTTGTAAATTCTCATACTCTTAGTTATTCTTTCATTAGGGACCAGATGTCGCACAGAGTCTTGTGCTCTACCTATATATGCGGATGTCATGGACACAAAACTGTCAGTCTGATCTTAGTCAGAGGTTGCTGAGTAAACTAATATTATTAAATCTGGCGGCTCGCTTGCTTTAATTTGATAATAATGATCTTAGCCACAATCATGCAACTTGCTAAGCCAGGTGATAGACAGAAACCTGGAGAGTTAGGTTAATGTGTTCCATGCTCCATTCAAACTAGTATGAATGGTCCCAGTATGATCTTATCCTGACACAGATTTTGCGGTAACAATCGGACTCCTAATCTACCAGTAATAACAATTTGTGAAGAACAAAGTATATAAATGAAAATCAATTTATTATGCCAGGCAGGTTAAAACATCAGTTACAAGAAATAAAAAATTATAAATTTAAATTCAGGAAAGAATAAATGATCAACAAAATACACAAGTTGAATTTGCGGTAACAATCAGACTCCTTCTAATCTACCAGTAATAACAATTTGTGAAGAACTTCAAATGTATTAATGAAAATCAATTTATTATTCCAGGCAGGTTATTATGCCAGGCAGGTTGCCATTGTGTGGGAAGTTGTGGCTACAGAAGGCTTCCCTGGGCCTTTTACCAATCTACCTTAAATACCCAAGTAAGACAAAGAACCATAAATTTTATAGTCAGTTTAGAGTTTGGTTGGGGAGTTTCTCGTGACCTGAGAGACCCCACTAATGTGGGGAAGGGCACACCCATAACAGAATTTTGAAATTTCGTTTTAGTTTGTACCCTCTAATAAATTGCATCCTATGATCAAAGAAATTAGGCCTTAGGGGAAGGAAATTGGAAAGGGGTAAGACTGAGGGGTAAGAAATTCTGTTAGAATTTATTTCCTTTTGCCCCTCCACACCGAGGGGTTCATCCGGATCAGATTGAACTACGTGATAACAACTGTGTAGAACTGTGATCATGTAAAATATGCCTACGAGTCCTTAGAAAGAACGTGGACTTTCCAGTGACCCCTTGTATTCAGATATTGGGTATTCTACGTATGTTGTGCTGTATTTCTTTTATTTTTTTCTGTGAGTCAACTTTGAAGACTCACTTATTTCTTTTCTTGTTTTGGTGCTTCTACGTAAAGACTGATTTACTTATTTCTGTTCTTGTTGTTTGTTTTAACTTGAACGTTGATTAAGTTTAATATTGTTTGATTTTGATTCTATTGTTATTTGTTTATCCTGTTACAGGAGCTGTGTGCCCAGACCCAGAAAGGCTGATTCTTTCTTTACTTTTTTGGGTTGTAGTGCTTCCCTCATTGTGTGCTGTGTGATCACCAACAGTAATTTCACTGGGCACTGAGTGTGTGGATGTGTACATACAGTGTGTGATCATTGAGATCTACTCTTTAGCTTACCCTGTGCTGATTAGCCGCAGCCCTGCAATATTGATAATTTTTGTTTTCTTGATTTTGGAGAAACCAGTGAAACCAGTGTTCATCCAGTGTGTTTTGTCTTTTTCAAGTCTGCCATTTTATTTAAATTTATTTTTGTATAAATAAATCATTATATTTCTATACCCACGTCTCCTGCTCATAGGTCGTAGATGAACCTGTGATGTTTTTGCAGTACCTAAGGTTTAAGGTACTGCAAAAACGTTAACCAAACATTTTTGAACTGTTGTAAACACCCATCTAAAGCTCTGCAAGTTTTTGTCCCAGAAACATTTAAGTAACACCACTAGAAACCTCAAATCTTCTAGTTTTCAAATATATATTTTTTTAAAATGTAAATTACCTGTAGCGCTTTGAAAAGAGAATTTAAAAAAGCTTATAATTTTAAGTACTTCAGCCAGCAGCAGTGTCTTAACGACACACCCATCAGCTATTTATCAGCAATTAGTGTCGTCATTGGCTCATTGTGTAGCTTTAGGGGTCAGGTAGCCCAGGGCCTTTGTCTTTGACAAATGGGCCATTCACAGTGACAGGGGGAAGTTGTAGGTGTGATACACTTCCCTAATCAATATTCATTAGGAAGAACAGAGAAAACATAGTTAGTCTGAAGTTTTTACAATTTGTATTGAAACTACATCACATTTCTTAATGCTCTTTATACTTTTATGTAGCCAACACTTATATTTATAAGGTGCAAACTTCTTGGCCAGATATGTTTATAGTGTGTTTTTTTATGTTGTTTGAAAACCTTTTTGTCAGGTTATGTTTACACTCATTTTTTATTTAAAATAAAATTCATAACATTTACTTTAATGTCATATTATTATTGCTGAGGTCTTCCAGAAAACAACCATATGTGCCACTTTTGCATATACCTTTTTAGTTAGATGAAAAACTTAAAAATGTCAAAGTGTAACAGACTGCCTCTAAGTATCTGAAAGGCCCCGGACTCCAGAGGGTTAATAGTTCCCTGGGTGCAACTCCCAGGGTGGCGTAGTGTTTTTCTAGAGATTACATATTCTGCTATCTCCTCCCATCACTCCGTCACATAAGTATGTTAATAAGAAGATTTATTAAAGTCCATCATAGTCCCACTGATCTGTCTCTGGTCGTCCAATCCCATCTCCGGCCCGACAAAGCTAACTACAGGACCTACAGGACTACAGGAAATGTAGAACAGACAGACTTAGTGAGAGCCAGCACATCTGTTCTAATGGGAAGGGTCCCTGGTTCCAGTTTACCTCATTTATGCAGCCCAACAATCCCTTATAGGATTTGAATAAGAAATTGAACGTGAAGGACTGTAATAAGAGAGGAGCTCGCTCAGGAACTGAGGAGCTAAACTATTCAGGGCCATGTGGGTGATCACCAGAATTTTACAGTTTATACAATATTTAATAGGCAGCCAGTGCAGTTTTGATAGAACAGGGATAAAATGGTCATACTTGTTTGTTCTCATAAGAACAAATTGCTATCAAAAAGAACACCCAGATTCTTAGCTAATGTAGCAGACTTTATAGAGCATTCATCAAAGCGAAAACATTTAGGTTGTTCTGTCTGGAAGATTTTGGTCCAATACCTAAAACATCTGTTTTGTTTGAATTTAGTAGGAGAAAGTTGTTAGTTATCCAAGTTTTAATATCCACTATACATTCTGTTAGTTTGATGAAGTTATTTGTCTTGTTCAGCCTTAAAGAAATGTACAGCTGAGTATCATCACCATAACAAATGAAAATTAATTCCATGTCTCTTAATAATTCTCCCAGAGGTAGCATGTACAGGGTGAACAGTAAAGGCCCAAGCACTGAACCCTGTGGCACTCCATACTGAACTTTTGATTGATATGAAACCTTTTAATTTGCAGCTACAAACTGTAACCGGTCAGATAGATATGATTTGAGCCATGCCAGTGCAGTTCTATGTATGCCCACATAATTTTCCCTATTTAACAGAATGCTATGGTCAATAGTGTCAAAGGCTGCATTAAGGTCTAGTAGAACCAGAAGAGAGATGCAGCCAAGATCAGCCGACAAGAAATTCTCACAGATACAGTTTAGTTCCAAGAAAGAACATATCTGTGAAGACACCACTTTTTTCAAGTATTTTAGAAATAAAAGGTAGGTTTGAAATGGGCCTAAAGTTTACTAGTTCCCTGGGGTCAAGTTGTGGTTTTATAATAAGAGGTTTAATAACCGCCAGCTTGTAAGGCCTAGGGACATATCCCAACATCAGTGATGAATTAATAATACGATGCAGAGGGTCTATAATTTCAGGAAGCATCTCCTTCAGTAAGCTAGTGGGTATAGGATCTAGCATAAATGTTGTTGATTTAGATGATTTTATTTTATTTGACAGATCATCCTTATTTATCATGGAGAATGATTGGAGTTGTTCCTTGGGCGAATTGTGATGCGTTATCTGTTCCGATGGCGTTGCAGGCATTTGGATGTTTGTAATTTTTTCTCTGACTATATCTATTTTTTTATTAAAGAAATTCATAAAATCATCACTGCTATGATATTGATGATATTAAGCATCAGAACCAGTCAATGCTTTATCTTTTGTTAATTTAGCCTCTGTATTAAATAAAGGTCTAGGGTTGTGTTTATTTTCTTTTATAAGGTTTAAAAAGTAGGCAGATTCAGAGCTTTTTAAAGCTTTTTTGTATTTTGAAAAATCTGTCCTTCCATACTATACGAAATACCTCTAGTTTAGTTTGTTTCCAGATTCGTTCCATTTTCCGGGCAGCTCTTTTTAGGGTGTGTGTATGCTTGTTGTACCAAGGCATTGGGCTGCTGTCCTTTGTCTTCTTTAAGTGTATGGTAGCAACTTTACCTAAGGTGTTAAAAATTAGGGGGTTTACGTTTTCTGTTGCGCTATTAAGGTTTTCAAAGTTATCTGTTGTGCTGGCAAATTGAGACAGGTCAGGAAAAGTGTTAATAAAACAATCTTTAGTAGCAGAAGTTATTGTTCAATCATAGGTAAATCTATTAAACAGGACACCAGATAATGATCTGAAATGTCTTAGCATTTCTGCAGGATATTAATATCATCAACATTTATACCATAGGACAGTATTAAATCTAAAATGTGATTATGACAGTGAGTGGGTCCTGACACATGCTGTAAAACCCCGATAGAGTTTAAAATGTCTTTGAAAGCCAAATCCAAAGTGTCTTTATCATTATCCACATGAATGTTAAAATCACCAACAATTAAGATTTGATCTGTGGTCAATACTACTTCTGATAGAAAGTCAGCAAATTCTTTGATGAAGTCTGTATGGTAACCTGGTGGCCTGTATACCATAGCCAGTAAGAATGACAGACTTGATTTATCATTTACACCAGATGACGTTTTATTGAGCACCATTACTTCAAAAGAATTGTATCTGAAATCATTTTTTTGGGAAACTTAAAAAATATTCCTATAAAGTGCAGCAACACCACCTCCTTTACCTTTTGGACGAGGTTCATGCTTGTAACAGTAATTTTGTGGGATGGACTCATTTAATATTATGTAATCATCTTGTTTCAGCCATGTTTCTGTCAAGCAGAGAACATCTAGATTATGATCTGTGGTCATATCATTAATGAAAAGCGCTTTTTTAGATAAAGATCTAATGTTTAGCAAACCAAGCCTTAGAAATTGTCTGTATTATGTGTTGTTTTAATTAGTTTAACATTGATTAGGTTGCCATTTTGCCATTATGTTTACACCTATATCACAGTTCAATATAAAAGTGATGTAGTTATTGTGTAAAGTGACAGTGCAAATATTAAAAATAATAAAATAGTGTGTGTGAACACTGCAGCCTTTGGTGTAAATGTCTGTGATAGAGGGAAGAGAGACCCCAATGATCTTTTTAGCTGTTCCTACTATCCGGGTCTTGCGATCCGAGACGTTGCAATTCCCAAACCAGGCAGTGATGCAGCTGCTCAGGATACTCTCGATTGTCCCTCTGTAGAACATGGTGAGGATGGGGGGTGGGAGATGTGCTTTCCTCAGCCTTTTCAAAAAGTACAGACGCTGCTGGTCTTTTCTTGTTGTGGCACTGGTGTTTAGCGACCAGGTGAGGTTCTCTGTCAGGTGAACGCCAAGAAACGTCTCAGGTTACGTATGTAACCCTTGTTCCCTGAAGGGAACGAGACGCTGCGTCGGAAAACGCTATGGGAACGCCATCAGCTTATATGCGCTCTGAAA
>JAZGTK010004299.1:0-24940 GCA_036877625.1 Ambastaia sidthimunki | reverse complement strand
CCTACAGAAACTGACTAGATTCAGAAATGAACAGAGCTTTAGGTTTTATAGGTTTTTCCCAGCTATCAATTTTAGGCTGTAAGAACGTTTCCCTAACTACTAATGTTACTGCAAGAACATTTTTTGGCAACTCTGAAAGAACTTTTAGAGAATGTTAGGGAACGTTCTGAGAACATTCCCTGTTAGCTGCGTTTTCCCTGTGTGTGTGTGTGTTTGTGTGTGTGTGGTGAGGCATTTGAAGTGTGAGGGCTGTCTGAAAAGGAAGTGAATTCAGAAGCAATGATAAATGCTGAACATCTTTTGAAGTGTTCAGTCTAAACTGAGTCATCGTATCAGTGTTGTGATGAGCACATATCCTGTACCCTCAAATTCTCTCTTTCTGTTCGTCCTTTTTCTTTCTCATGCCTGTTCAGACTTTTGGCATGTCCACTCCAAACAAACTTTTACATTTGTAGTTTGTTGTGTTAATGCAATGAATTCCTTAATAGATCCACAATGCCTAACCCTGTTATTTTCTGTCTGTCGTGAAACATAAAATCAGATGTTAGGCATTTTATTTCCATGCAACAGATGTTGATGGTGAAGTCATGATGCTTTGTGCAAGGAACGGCCCATATAATCCATAGCTCTCCATTCTCATTTGTGTTCACTTTGTTAAAACTTGACACGTGATCAATTGTGAGACACAAGATTCAAGCTAACAGGGAACATTCTTACAACATTGGCTAACGTTATCTAAAAGTGCTCTCAAAGCCCAAAAAAATGTGTTGTTATTGTTTTTATATATGAACGTTATTCTTAAATTGTTAATGTAATGTTTTCAAAATGTTAAAATAGTAAAAAAAGTTTGAACAATGTTCTTATAATCAAACAATAGCGTTAAAACAATGTCTAAAAAAATCTAAAAAAAAAAGTTTTGAATGTTTCTAGAACTTTTAAAGTAACATTTTTAACATTTTTGTTACTTAATGGAAACCTTATGGAAACATTCTTACAACCGTTAGCTGGGATAGCCTTTGTTGTTTGGCAATAATGATTGTAGAACTGAGCACATGAGATTTGAGAACTTTGACAGAGGGGACGAAACCTTGGAGAGGAGAAATATGTCCTGTTCCTCACAAAAGGCTATCAGATTGCTACAGAAGGCTTGAAACAGAAGCTCAGACATCTTGCTTAAGGTTTCCTTTCGTATTCTATAGAAAAGAAAATATTACAGGATAAATAAATAATGACAAACTTTCATTTTTGGGTAAATTATTCCATTAATATTAACCTAATACGGGTGCAAATGACTTATTTACCCATTGTGTACAGGACTGTGATAAATATTATGTCTAAACTCTCATCCACATGATGAGTCAAATGGAAATGAAGTCAGTGGTTTGTAAAGTATATCGTTAATTAATTCTGAATGGAATCAATCATCAGATCTTGGAATAATCCAAGCAGCGGAGCAGAATGGTAAACAGACGGGGTACTTTAAGACCATTATGTTCTCCCGCTCCCTGGAAATGATTTCTAAACACTGTCGTAAATTCCAACACTCATCATGGAGGCCAGACGAGAGTCCTTTCCTACTTTAGTCTCAGATAAACACTTCAAAGGGGATCGGTCACTGAATTGAAGAGTGGTATTATACATAAGGCACGTTAGGTTTACTTTGCCACTGAAACTCAAACACACTGTACACCAAGAGCGGTAAGCGTATGTGTATTAATATTACCGCCACCCACATGCTAATGGCTCCTAGCGTCTGTACCTTCATTGACACAGTCGGCCCTGATGTTCTGAAGCTGCTCTTTCAATGTGTACGTCTCCTGAGTAAACAAAGACAGAAGAAAAGAGCGATGACATGACTCTCTGAAGTACGGGAGGTTTCCTTTACTCTGCTGCATCAACGCATCCATCACACAGAAGACGGATCGGTGGAGGCCGAGGGCACGCACGCACGCTGGGCTACGGATAGGGCTTGGCAGACCTTTGGTTCCCTGGAGTAAAATTTGCCATTCTGAGCTTTCCACAGACTTTCCCTCCCCAGGAATAATGAATGTTGTGGCAATGACTCGAACATCACCGGAGAACACTGTTTCCCAGAATTCCCGGGGGTCACGGCACAGCTCTTTGGGATTATTTTACTGCTGGAGAAGTGATCAGGTTTTCCTCCGAAACGTTATTAATAATGTCATTAATAATTGCTAGGAGATGGTATAAGCATTACAAAAACGGAAACTCTAATGCAAATCCCGGATTTGGTAAAAAATAAAAAATGAGGTTGCGCCAACAAGGGGAAAGAACACCGGATCATGGGTAAAACACTTCTGACAATTGGAGGGAAAAACAAGCTGTATTTTTAAAGATTAAGGGCTGCCTGCCCAGTTGTTGCCCAGTGGCATGAAGCAAAAACTGTCTAATATTACCACAAAGGGCATTTCCATTCAGAAACACTTCCACTCCTCACAGGTGACACTAATGATGTGGTTGACTTGGCTGGACATTTTTTTTTAAATGCATGGTCATGGTAACTTTAGATTTGAACAACAGACGTTCTGACCGTGTTACTGAGACAGATGGATCCACGGGCCAGTGAGTGGAGCCCTTTCACATGAATTTTAGGCCGAACGTCTTTATTCACCTGAGGAAACAGAAAAACACGCAGATTTGATCCAACATCTCTGCAGGAGATCAGCTCTCCTCCCTATCTTATATCTCTCTTCTCTGAGATTTGCTTGCTTCTCTCCGGGGAGCCATACACTTGTGGAGGAGGAAAACGAACATGAACCAACCAAATTAAACACATGAAATAGGAGGGAAAGAGTTGTCATAGCATCCTAATGGGTCAATGAAACCTCTGTAAGGTTTTATTGCATTAAAGCCCTGAGCTTTAGATGTCATGTGGGCATGTATATCAATGAAATACATTTGAGTAAATCTTAAGAGCATGCATTACATACGAGAGACAGGAACAAGATTTTTAGTATGTTAAAAATGACTGTTTATAAAACCATGGCTAAATTGTTGTATATTTTGTATTGTATATTATTTAATAAGATATGAAAAGCATATTTTTGGCATTACCATAAGGTGTAAAAAAAGATGAACAAAATCAACAAAACTTGTCTTAAGCTTGAGAACTCATTTGCTTCAAATTTCCAGTGACACAAACCAAAGTGTTTGTTTGCTGAAATCCAGCCTGGATAGTTGCATCTTTGTGCTGAGTCTTTAAAATGTTTATACAGCATGTGAATGAGATTTGAGATCTACAGCAATATATTATAGTATATTATATAGTATATGTGCTTTACACTCTTAACAATAAAGGTGCTAAAAGGGTTCTTTGCAGTGGTGCCACACAATAACTAGTTTTGGTTCTCTTAAGAACACTTCAGTCAAAGGTTCTTAAAAGAACTATTTCTTTCTTACCTTTTAATAGTCTGTACAATCATTCTCCACTACAAAGAACCTTCTGTGGATCAGAGTCAACCGATATAAGGTTCTTTATGGAACCATATTTTTAAGAGTGTATGTGCTATACTACTTATTATACTACTACTACTTATTATACTAATATTTAAATACAATGCTCTACCATTTAAGCTACAGGCACATAGACTTTAGATCTTTTAACTGACTCGGTCCATTAGTGTCAGGAAATGTTATTAGTTCTTCAAGACCACTGCAGTTAGCGAACAGGAACACGGAACGTTTCCCATCGTTTTGACCCTGAACTTCTTCTCTTCTCCTCAGCTTGGTGTGTTAGCTAAGTAACCCGTGAGTAGATTTCCATATGTTTGTAGTCCAATGGCAGCCTTTATCCTATAAAACATCTTTGTTGACCACTGAAGGAAGTTTCCTCATTATTGGTACTATTTGAAAGCTTAGAGACTCTACACTGGGGACAGATATATCAAATCAGTTTAACTTCATTAGCATACCTGTGTCAATATGTCATTGTTGTACTCAGCTAAAGTTGTAAATATAAGTTGTTGCTATGTTATTAGGATTGTGCTGTGTGGTCAGTAACTCTTTGACCTGTTGTAAAATTGACAATAATGGCCTTTCAGAGCGCTGTGGTCTTTGGGAGATACAGGTCTGGGGTCAGAACTGGAAATAAACAGCTAATAATTTGACTGAGAAGCAAGATCAGACAGTGTCACAGGATAATTTAGGATTAATTTGGCCCAAAAGCTAATGTGACCTAATGGAGTGTCAATTTATTATTTTGGAACAAGACCATTAACAAATTACTATTAAAACTAAATGAAGAGGCTTGTACTGTCACATTGCATCTTTCAAGATTAATCCAAAGGTTTGGTTTTATATCCTAACAAAAGTGCAATTAAAGCCAGAATCAATATATCAAACAACCCCCTACAGTTTTCCCGCTGCTGGAATAGATCAACAAATTGGCAAGTGTTTCTAAACCTCTCAAAATTATACAACATCCTGACTTGTTTTGACCTGAGCGTATAATTTCTAATTGACAAATGGGAGAGAGATCTCAATATCATGACCACTAATGACTTCTGGACACAAATCTCTAAGTATACCTTCAACATGTCTAAGAATACAAACATACGGCTAATCCAATATAAGCCTCTTACCAGAATAAATAACACAGAGCACAAAATACACATCTTGGGATTCAATGATTCAGATGAATGTAAAGTATTTTCTCTTAACACAATTAACAATTGCACTCTGGTTTTGCCCTTTCATCCATCACTTTTGGATTAAGTTTGTCACAATTGCATATGATTTATGATTGATCAACACTAAACTTTATGGTTAGAAACACTTTATCTTTAGGTTTACTGTAGCTCTAGCTACTTCCAAGCAAACAGTCTTAGTGAATTGGAATACCAACATTCCTCTCAACTCATCACGACGGTTGGTTTTCCATACCAAACATACACATTCCCACACGTCTCTCATAGCTGAACCTTTAATTCCCAATCAGACAATTATAAATTCCTAAATTAGGTAGGCGATTCTTTGCAGAAACATTTTTTGTCATGCTGGTTGTTATGCTAAGTGTCTTTACAGCCTGATAGCAATCACCAAAGTAGCATGGTCTAAATATATTTATATATATTTATGTCTGCTGTGGAAGATGCAGGACCATTAATTGTTCAGTCCGAATGCAATGATAGGATGCCCTACTTGCCTGCCAAATTATGTATTTGTATTACATATATGTGTTGAGGGAAGCGCTCTGAAGGGATGGCGGGATCTTATTTATATATATATATATCTCTTATATATATATATACTGTATGTATATAAATGTCATGATATACTGACAATAATAGCAGCCTTCTGTGAGTAATGCTAATGATGGTGTACTTCACTGTTTCTTTTGAGGACGTTAGGTCTCAAAGAAAGTTTCATTCACTCTCAAAAAAATCTGCCTTCATAGTTTAAACATCCTGTTCCATTGAGCACAAATGTTTCACCTGCTAGCGCCAAATTAGCCCAACTGTGTCCTCACTGTTTTAAATGTAGGACGTCACTCTGCAGGAGCGATCTGCACTTTAAGGAGGATTTCAGTGAATGATTTGGGCGTCTCTGAGTTTTTCTTGGCTTGTACTGATCTCTGTTTTGCTGCTTTGATGACTTGCTTGTGTGTATAGGTCAGCACTCAATGGAGAGCTTTGCAAAAGAAATGAAACATTGGTCATTAGGATAAAATCCAGTTTCACTCCCTCTCAGCTGATATATTTCCAAGCGATTAGTAAGTAAATTCATCTTTAATATTCATTTGCACAAGCAATCCGGTTCTGTCCATTTGTTGCATTGCTCAGTTTAGGAGCCACATTCATATATGTTGTGAATGTGCATAATTCTTATACTCAAGAGTTTCTTTGAGAATTACTTGACACTTGGCACTTTTTCTTCAGTATATATAGCTGGGGGTTGGCAGCACAGCAATTTAAAAGGTGTAGGCAGATATTCATCTCTTCAGAGAGGTTCATCTGAGTCCATAGGTTGACTCAAGAAAGTTAGTATTGTGTCTCCATTGTCTAACAAGGGGAGGAACTGAATCCAGCTTTAGTCACCTTGTCTAAAAGTAATGATCCAAAGTCATTACCATCACACACCAAACACTGCTGTCAGTTAAAGCTACAATCTGTAACATTTCTTCTCTACTGCCACCTTTGTTTAAAACATGCAATTGCAGGTTCCTTCAACATATTTCTCTGTATGTATGTTGAAGTCAAATGAAGCCAAACTGGCATTTAAATGATTATTATCAACTTGCCATTGCAAAATGGGGTAAAGGAGACTGTTTCTGAACACTGATTTTTGTTCAGTTTTTAACCAAAAAAAGTTATGTATTGCAGCTTTATTGTTACTGCAGTTTGAGATCAAAAGCATAAAACCCTAATAGTTCTGTCCTTGTTTACTCAACCTTAGGTATAGTTCACCCAAAAATGAAAAAAATCATTTCTTTGGGTTGGCTGTTTCATGGGGTAAAATATCACTGTTAATTTCCTTAATATAAAATTAATTTGAAAAAAATGTGCTAAAAAAATCAACAAATTAATAGTAATAAATATGACACATTTATTGCCATTAAGGACTGCAATAAGTTGAATCTATAACCAGTGAACTTTAACATCACATCTATGGAAAGTTCAGTGTGGACTGGAGGTTTGGCTCTGGTATGTTAAAAAATACTTTCACTTGCATGTTTATGGGCTCTGCTTGTGGTTGAACTGCACCATCTATTAGGTTTTAAATTTGTCAGTGAGTCTAATTTTCAGCAATGCGTCAGAAGCTATTTTCTGCTTTAAAATGCAATTGAAAGTGTCTTTTAGCCAGACAATGTGGAGACCCAAACTTTGGTCACTTGTATATCAAGCCAGCACAGAGCAGACAGGGTCGGACATCGGGGCCCAACCAGAATCTGTTGCAGTTGCCAGAAGTCCTGAGGTTGCTTTGAGAATGACAGCGTCTGTTTTTTCTCTGCGTGATATGAAGCCACTTCACAGTTTCTGAGGCTGGACTAAGATCAAATCTGGACTGAAGCCAAATTTGAGGTACGGTTAAATCTCAACATCCGAGATTTCCTCTGGAACTCCCATGACTTTGGTGTCTTCCGACAGACAAATTTAGGCTGTGGAGAACATAGACTTGCTAGTGTAGAATCTCACTTCATTTGCTCCTCTTTCCAGTCAATGTGTAACATTATAAAATATATACTGTTACTGAACCAACTTCAGCCTTAAGTGACAGATACCAGATAAAGTCTACACTTCACTAAGCTCCTGAAATACTTCTCTTCACCTCTGAATGACTCTGGACATTAAGAAAATATGGAATTGAACTTCAGCCCTCCCATATGGGCCACATGTGCTCCTCATGGGGTTCTGCTTGTGCCGCCCAAATCCTGCTGCCATCGGCCGTCATAAAACCACTGCATAAACGACACAATCTTTAAATTTTAATACGCCACTCAAATGTCAACTGTAGACTCAATCAATAAAATAATGTGACTCATTGAATCATAAAACGGATGAAACGATGGAATAATTACATGCAGATAATCTACTTTCTCATTATGAGTGTGAATAAACAAATCCAGCTGTCCTTGACACAGCTGCCCTTTCTCCAGCCTGTGTGCTGTAAAACTCTCAACAACTGCAAAGACTTACTATTGCTGTCTAAATATTACTACATATTAAAGGAAGGCACAAGTTTCATTTTTGGCTAAGCTGCCTCACATGTAAGTCACGAAGCCTGTTGACCAACTTTTATTGTAGCAGACAGAGAAGCACAAGGGACCCTCTGATGATTATTAGAAATAAAAAATAATATTATATAATAATAATAATACACTATTCCTACTACTGCTATTAATAATAAACACTCAATTTTATTAACATAATGGTAAAAAAAAGTTGACTGGTGACTACAGCAAACTGTAAATCTGCCATTTTTACCTCAAAGTCATTCTTTTCTAAAAACGTGCACACCGCCTATTCACCTACAATAATCAGGATGATTGATTTTAAAGTTTATATTTGCATTAAACTAATTTCCATGTATCTGTAACCACATCTTTCATAGAATGCCAGGGAAAGGAAGAAAGGAAGGGGGTGGTGAAAACAGTGTACAATGCTAGATTGGCACATACATATATAATGCTAAATACTGTATGTGAGGCAAATATGGCTTCTACATAAACTCTCCTGTCACAACACTGGAGTCCCTGACACTAACCGGCCGGATGTACAGTAAGTGTCCTCCTGTAAAACACACACACTGTGTATAAAAGCCAGAACGTCAACTGTCTACACAAGTCACTGTTCAGCTTTGTCCTCTTTACCTCGTTTGTTCCTTCTCAGTGTCCTCTGTTGGATCGGTGCCCATTCCACAGATCAGCCACACTGAGGCAGAGATCCTGTATCTCTTCCTGTTTACATAGTGGCCCGTGGATTGCATGGCCTGTTCAGCACTACAGGAATGTAGTTGTAAGCATGTCAGGAGTATGAAAGGCCAGTATGATCACACAGATGTGAGGTCAGGGCTGAGACTCTGCTTGTTCACTAGAGAGTATAAACCTGCTGGCATACTGCTGAGCGGAGATATTATATGCTTTAGTTTTATTAATATTTTTAATTAGCCTTTATGTTTATATTTTTAGTTTTGATGCTAATTTAGGCTTTTTTAATATTTAAAATATATGTTATTTTTTTATTTTAACTTTTAGCTGTTTTGCTTGGTGCTTTTGACCCTTTATTATTTGTATATTTTTAATATTGCTATATAAGATGAATTAATTTTATTTCAGTTTCAGTTTTTAAGTATATTTTAATCATTTTTATAATTTTAGTGCCTCAAACTTTTTTGTGTTTATTGTCATTTCTATTTTCTATTTCTATTTTCAGTTTAGTTTAACTTTTTAAAATAATATTATGCTTATATATTTTTTGAGTTCAGTTAACAGAAATGTTTTAATAGTTTTAGTTTTAGTAAACTATAATTACTTTAGCTGAGGTTGAATGCTTTGTGAGTGTCTGTAAATGCAGTTTGGTTATATTCAGTATGGCCTATAATTGCTTTTAATACACTGTCAATAAAGTCAATTATATATTTTTACCATTACAGTCAGAAAAATTTGAACCCTGCCACAGTCTAGCCACAACTGACTGTATTTATCCACAATACTGCACTTGAAATCATAACTGTGTATAAGCACTTAATCCACTCCAGCCCTGTTGGCAAATTTAGACGTGCTTGTGGCAGATTTAGTTTAAGGTCAAGTTTTTGGTCAATCAATCCCACAATCCCCTGCACAAACCTGCCATTCATCTCCTAAAGAATGAATTAAAAAGGGCTCTACTAGCAGATGTGTCACAAGAACAGGTGAAACAAACACTCGGGCCACTGTAGAGAGACCTCCCACACCTGTATTTATTACCAGTGAAATTAAAATAATGACCTCATTGGTTGTATCTGGAATGAATGGAATGGAGAAAATCGTAATGAGAGTTTCTGCCTGCTGCTCTTGAGTTGATTTTGGGGTGAAACTGCTTATGTTTGAATGCATGTATTGTTTCTCTAAGACACCAGAGTGGACTGATGCTCCTCGCTGCCCTTTAATCTGTGTTTCAGAGAGTGTGGATTCCCCTCAGCTCTCTCCTGGATAAACACCATTACAGGCAGATGCTGAGGAGCTCAAAGTTGAGTCAATATTATCCAGAGCAATAAAGTCCTTCACAGTGCGCATCGCTCCCCCTGTGAGACCTGGATGAGTTCATCTCTGAACTGCTGAGGTCTGTAAAGAACTGGATTCAATGTAGGTGTGTGTGCGTGTGTGATTAGGAAAGACACACTTGATTAGGAGTGTGACACTTTATTGTGAGAGTGAAAAAAATAGCTTTGTGTTGTTTTTAAGGCCAGATTGGGCTCAGTTGCATCCCAGCTAACAAAGGTTAAGGTTGTAGGAACATTTCCCGAACATTATTTAAGTAACAAAGACATTGAAAATTGTATTTTGAAAGTTCTGGAAATTTTCAAAACGTCCAGTTGTTGCATTGGCTTTATTTCTTGGTTATTCAAACATTTATTCTGTAACATTTTTCCACTGACCAAACATTCCACTAACTACTTAAGAATAACGTTTCTGATATATATAACATTAAAAAAGCTTTCTACTAATGTTACTGCAAGAACCTTTTTTGATGACCTTGCGAGTACTTTCAAGGAACATTAGCTGGGATGTTAAGGTTCCATAAACCTGTTCATTCATTTTGTTTGTTTAGTGATGAGCTAATGCCCACAGATCTTTCATGCCAGGCCTACACAATCCAAGATGCTTAATATTCTTCATAACAAACTCAACTGTTATTCCTCATTATCTGTCTTAGACTTTGATCGCGTCTCCCTCCTTTGACAGCAGGATATTTAGGATCAGTTAAAGGTCATCAAAGCCTGATTTAACAGTGTGAACCCATCCCTGGCAAAACTTCTGTGTGAATTCAGATCAAGCCTGTCATCTAATTCTCCCAGTGGACTTCACTTCTTGCCCTACTGCTCAAACCTGTGCACACTTGTTTGTTCAAATATCTTACATTCACAGCAGGAACATTTTTCCCCATCATACCTTGGGTGAGCAGGCCAACAGAAACACGGCTGAGCCCTGGAATAACACCCAGTGAAAGCTGCTGGTGTGTCTTAATTGGACTGAACTCTTTCAACATTGAATTCTTTTGAACTGAAACAGCTTAACCACAATGCAACTTCTGTTCAGCGTATGACAATGAACTGTTGTGTTATCTTCCTGTTGGCTTAGATGATGTTGCCTCAGGACTACACACTTATGCCGTCAGAGTTTTAACGTTGTTTAAATATATGTGAATATTACAGTAAGAATCAAAATGTCAGGAAACTTGTGGTTGAGAGTAATTATCTTGATTGACAATTCTGTCAATCATATTTGGTGAAACAAAGGCAACATGTTGTCACACAACAGAATTTTGTAAACATTTTTTGCAGTTTTATGCAGATATTTCCCAGGGAACGTTTTCAGAACATTGGCTATTGTTTTCTACAAGTTCTCTCGAAGTTCTTGCTTTAATGCATTTGTAATAAAATATATTTATCCAAAGCATTATGCTTAAGTTGTTAGTGGAACGTTTTAAAAATATTACAGAATTTAAAAAAAGTTTGAATAATGTTCGTCTAAAACTGGACGTTCCTAGAACTTTCGAAATAACTTTGTCGTGCTTCTAGACATGTTAAAATGTAACTGATTTATTTAGCTTAAATGTGTAACCTTTGCTTGGCATCTGGGCCTTTACTCCGGTAGCTCACTAGATGAGTCATAGAATCTACAGTATGTGTTTATTTGCATGTGTATAAAAGAGAAAGTCAGAGAGGGTCTCGTGGTAATGTGTGCCATTTTCTGACAGGGGTCCTTCAGATGTGCTGTAAAAGCCAGCAGTCAACTCTTATGATAACAAACAGAGCGATCCTGCCCATCACTGTGTGTGAGAGAGACTTAAACACTCTTCTTTTGTGTTTTCTTAAGCGAGACATGCACGACCGAACACGTTGAACGTTTTTTCATAACACGTCACAAGATCTGTCTGGTATGTTTTGTGGGAAATATTACATTTGACATTTTTTTAGCAGCAGTGGCTCACATTGATGGTGTCTTATGTCACTAAAGGCTGAAGAGTACGAAGGGCTTTCTCTAATATTTTAAACGGTGTTAGATGTTGACAGTAGCCTAAATAGGTAGCATGTTGATTTCCACATATAACACCTGATTTTACATTAGGAGCTATTAGGTTCATCTGATCAGAAGTGAGCAGTTTTAAGAACAGGTGTAAAGGAGTCCAAAACGTTGATTGGCTCACAATGAAAAAACAAATAATAAACAAATGCCACTTACAATTTAAGAATAATGTTTTAGGTATATAAAAAGCTTTCTGCTAATGTTACTGCAAGAATGTTTATTGATAACTTTGAGAAAACTTTGGGAGAACTTAGAGAAAACTTTGAGAGAACGTTAGCCAATGTTTTGAGAATGTTCCTTGTTACCTGGGTAAAAGTTAACCCTTCCTGATACATCCAACATTAAGTAGGTTTTGGCAGAAAAAAAACACATTCATTTGTTTTTTTGTGCTTTATCAGCACTTGTAACTGGCTCACATAACTGGCTCAGATTAATCTGAATTCCAGGTGTAAACAGGGCCAGAGACATACGCATCTCACCTCAATATAGCTGATTATGGGCTGTAATTCTGTAGCCAAGGGTCTAAGGTAACTGCAATAAGAAAGCCTGCATGTGTACACCGCTCTGCTGCCATAGAAGTTAGCAGATGAAATAGTGTATTTCCTGACAGTTAAACACATGAAGAAACACACGCTTGAATATCTGTCCGATATCATCTTTAATTTAATCAGACGAGCAGCTGCGTTACAACATGTGGATGTTTTGTGACGCCACCCTGCGTTTGCCTGTAAAGCACTTTAGATGGTCACCTGATAGACGCAGTATTGAATCACAGTCCAGACGATATGGAGCTCTATCTTCCCATCTGTTATCAGACTCTAGATCTGAGCAGAGAGGAGATACACAACCCCGAGACAAAAGCAATATTGTCCATTCACTGGCAGCCGAGCACAATTCCAAGTGCTGCAAAAGAATGAGAGGTGTTTTCCAAACACAACACGCACAATTCCGCATTGTCTGCGTTTTGGCAACCACGCGCTGAAGATGTTGCAAAAAAGAAGCAGTATAACATACCTCTTCTTTTGTTACTCCCTCTTTTCGTACACTTCATCATCAGTTATTAAAGCCGTAAATTTCTTAAAGACATCAAAAGTTATTTGCTCGTTATACGCGTAAAAATGTAAACAGCCGGACAGGAGTACGTATCTAAATTCTAATCTGATTTACAGTCTCCATTATCCCTGTTTTATAAAAAGTTCTGCATGCATAATTGTTATTTAGTAGTATATTTAATGTGTACACATTCATTCATTCATTCTTTTTCGTTCTCTGTGTCTCTTACTATTGTGTTCTTCCACAGCTGCTCAGGCTCTGATAACTGCTGACAGTTTGGATTTCATTGGGCACAGAGATTCTAAATTCACTGCTGAAGGCCTTTAAGCTGTTTGTTCACCTGACTTGCAGAGTTATGATGAGTGGCTTCGTCCCAATCTGGCCCTCCCTGCACTCAAATAAAACCAGCTGCTTTTTCTTCTGGACTCTGATTTTACATTAGACATCATGTGGAGACCCAACAGAGTTTTAAAATTGTTAAAAGTGTTTACAGAAGTGAACAAATGTTCCTTTAAATCAAACATTGATTTTTTTCTTCAATATTACCATGACCTGCAAAGGCTCAGAAGTGTGTAAAATTAGTACCATGGCATGAGTTAAAGCTGCAATCCGTAACTTTTGCCTCTATGTCGCCATCTCTGTTCAAAACATAAAATAGCAGGTTGCTTTTAAGTGTGTATGTACGTAAGTCAAATGATGCCAAATACAGCTCAGACCCGACAGCTCAAATTATAAATCATTATTATGAACTTACTGTTGTGAATCAGGGTAAAATAAGATTGTGTTAAAACTGATCTGTCATGTACTTGTAAAGTGATTTTTGTTCATTTTTAGCCCAAAAAAGTTTAAAAAGGTAGAATTTGCACAAATCTGAACAAAATATCTTGAGTTTGATGGGATGTGTGGCTATTAAAATCAACAACTAAAATGAGAAGAATTTGCCTTTTTAGTTTGCTGTCCTAACTGTTGCCAGATTATATGGGCAGTATTGTGTCTCTTGCATTTAGTATTGTTTTTCCCATTAGCAGTTTTTCCCGAGAGCAGAATAGACTTCTGACCCACCAACTGAGAAGCACTTGTTTAGAATATAGTCCAGTTTGTGCCAATGAATTTGTTTTCCAAAGTTAAAAAGGCAACAAATAAAGACATGCAGTCACCCACACACATCACTGATGACATAAACTCATTGCCAGAAGTTCCACAAAGGCCACTGCAGTTCTCGTTCCCCACTGCTTTAATGAACACACACAGGCCTGGATATCTGCATCATCACCACTTTCATTAATACTCTCTCTCTCTCTCTCTCTCGCTCTCTCTCTCTCACACACACACACACACACACATTGCCGCACAGGCCTGGCCACCACTGTTCTTAGTTACCCTATTTTTATCTGTTCATAAATTTAAAATGCAACGCAGCTGCCGCAGTGTGTGTCCGTGTGTGTCTGTGTGTGTGTCTGTGTCTGTGTGTATATAAGTGTGTGTAAACTAAGGGGTTTCATCTATGATTTGAATCATTTTCTACCTCACTGATATTAAATTATCTGTTCAAATAGGATCACAATAGAACAATGCTAGGCTCAGTTCTCCATAAACAGAATGTGGTCATGAAGGAATTCAGGGGCCAGGACAATCCCTTATGAAAATTACCCACGGTTTTACTACAGTTTATACCAAAAAAACACGGTTGCTATAGTTAAACCATGGTAACCACAGATTAACCATAGTATTGCTGCAGCAATCATATTTTAACCATGGTACTTGTAGTAAAAGTGTGGTTATATAAATGGTAATCAATGCACCAAAAACCTTTTACTATAATAAATGGTTAATTTTAGTTAGGGATTCAGTCCAAACCCTCTTAATGTAGTTCTCACCAGTCCAGGTTGTTATCTGTTTAATGCACTATCAAGTAAAAGTAACGTAGTGTCTGTATTTAATGTTGAATTCCTGTCTTCTGATGCTGGATATACTAAAGGTTCATGTTCTACAGCTTTTGGCAGGTGAATGCTTTTATAAGCAATTAATTATGGCTCTTGTCTGGCCTGGATTTCTGCTATCAAATATTTTCACGTCTTATGTTGCCATGGCGAACAATCAAGCTAAACAGAGCAGCATCTCAGCCCGAGTTAAGGACTGAGTCAAACCCATGGCTATCTTCAATGTGCTGCTTTAGAAGGTTAGAAGTGTTATCAGCTTATCTTCACTGTCAGGTCAAACATTTCTATACACTAACACCAGCTGAAAGAGTTTTGACTCCTCAACAGAAATTCTTCTATAACCTCACACTCAAACTGACCTGCAAATCTGCCAATTGCCTTCAGCACAAAATTTTTGGCTGTTTTTGCCTGGTTACATGATTTGCATAATTTTGCTAGTGAATCGGCCCCTGTGCTGACCACTTTACATCATCTTGCTCTGTGTCTTTAACATTTTGTTTGGCTGCTCATATGACTCAACAGTCAGCTATGAGCGTATGTTACATTGTTTTTCGCGATTATAAATCCAAGTACATTTCTGTTCTTTATCTGTGTAAATGCACATTTTTAGGTTATGTATTAGGCTTCTCATGTGGCTTTTGTACTCCCTCGTTTTTGTTCTGCCTGTGGTTCTATTCTTGGTGGACATTTACTTAAAAAAGCAGTGCCAAAAAATGCAATTATGCTTGTGATTATTGGCTGCCCAGCTAACAATTTTAGGTTCTGATAACGTTTTCCTAATGATTTTGTTAGTAACAAAAACCTAAAAAAGGTTTTTGAAACTTCTAGGAACATTGAAAACATAATTTTTTTTTCACGTTTTATTAACATTAACAATGTTAATGTTTAAGAACGTTAACGTTTTTGTTCCAGTAACAACTTAAAAATAAAGTTTTTGATATATGATATATAATGTTAAAAAATTGCATTCAACTAATGTTAATGCAAGAACTTTTTGCAAGAGAATGTTTAGGGAATGTTAGACAACGCTGTGAGAATGTTCCCTGTTGGCTGGGTATTTAGGATACAAATGAAATACTGAGTAACGTGTAGTTTAGCAGTAAGGAGCACAAGTTATAGACAGATGCTATGTCTTTTAATTTAATCTGATCTGGTCTGATAATGTGTCGTCATTTCTCTTGAATGGAATATGCATGACATGTATCTGACCCCATATTTCCATGATTTATAAAACAGGAACAGGAAGTCGGTATGGCTCTCACAAATGAGTTACAGCAGAAAGATCCACCCTTCAGAGCGAGAAAGATTTAAAGTATCCCTAAGGAATAACATCCCCTTGAACGGAATTACTGTAATACAAAATAACAGGTTCAGATCAGATCAACGGTTCACTGAAAGTTCCACCAAAACACTCATCCTGACCCAGGAAATTGGGGAGATCGGTTGGCTTGTTAATGTATATCACCAAAATGTCCAGCAGTATGTAATACTGTTTGAATTATGATTTTAATAGCAGAGTAACTGTCAGAATTTCAAAGATAAAGAGCTTTCAATTGAATACAGATGTGTTTATTCAATTTTTTTTTCCAGAGTTCATTCATGGCGTATTTAAATGTGACCGCTTTGAATGGTTGTCATTGTGTCATTCACACATCCATCCCTCCCCACTCTCTGCGCTACCCGGCATCTCCTGCTGTGGCTTTTCCGACTTCCATGTTCCTGTCTGCCTTTTTTAGTAGCAGTGCGGTTGTCATTTCGTTGTTGAGTGGTTTTCCCCTCTGTGTTACACATGTAATCAAATCGCCATCCAAACCACACACCTCACCACATGTCAGCGAATCACCATCACTTGCTACCAGAGCTGTGACCAATCACATCAGGCCTGTCCGTCCACAAAGGGTGAACTGTGGGGCGAGGCATCTGTATTAATCACACCTGACAGGGTTAATGGATGTCTGACGTTTCCCCTTCAGTTATCAGACCCAGGTTCTGATATTAGTGCTGTTTTCTTAGCCATAGCTCTTCAGGTTTTTTATTTTCAGGTTTTAACTTAGCCTGAATTCAACTTAGTTGAAACTTTTTTTTGCTGTTTTTTTGTACAATTCAATTAAATCCACACTGTATATAAATATCTGGTAGCTTAAACAATATGCATACAAGATTATTTATAAAAATATCTAAATTAACAAATAATCAAGTCATACATAAATCATACTTGTTTTAGTGCATCGATTAAGTTATTCTGCTTATATTTAGTGTATTTGCCCAGGTTAGGCAGTAATCTCACATAAAAAGTGTGACACCAAATATACAAAGTCCACTTGGATTTGTTTAAATTTGGGGTCACCTGGTAATACGACACACATTGCATGCAAAAGTTGTGTGTAGTAATTGCTTTAAAATTTGACCTTATTCTTGGCTTGCAGGGTTTTCATCTGTGTTGGAGCAGGTATTCAGCCCTTCCACTGCGTCTCTTGAGATGAGCTCCGGGAACATGCCAGTCTGAATTTACCCAGAACTCAACAAATGTCTACAGCTACATGTCAAGGTACACTGTGTTCTGTGCAGAATGAACATTTGGAAGTAATGACAGAAACATATTGACACACAGTACTGCACTGTCCACAAACTGAGTTTCAAACAGGTTACGAAACAATTTTTTGTATTTTATTAGCTGTTTTAATTTATGTAAAGTTTAAAGTTTTTGCAGCCCTGTTGAGAAGAATATGGTTTTGTTGGGAATATCGTTTTTAATTTTCAATTTATAAGCATAAAAATGTATACAATTAAAAATATTAAAAAACTACTATAGTTTATTAATATTAGGGTTACAAATTTAGCAGTATTATCACTCAGTACAGGCTAGCTAGTTTGGTACCCCATATTGGTTATCTAACATGTCTAAAAGTTCTCACAAGAACAAAAAACGTGGCTTGCGTGTCTCTGCTGTAAAAAGTCACGAGGCACCACAGTATACCAAATTCTTGGAAAGTGCCAGAAAAGCTCTGTTCTGTACAGATAAATACACCTAGTGAAATATGTAAGCACAGATGTGTGTTTCAGAGGAAATGGGTTGCTCTAAACAGTGATCAGGTTGAGTTTAGACTATATAATGTGTACAGTGGAAGTCTGTCAGGCCCTCATACTGTAGCCATTATACTGCATATGTTAGCATTCAAAGAACTTCCTAAACATTTCCCATAATTGACCTTAAAGGGAGTGCTACTATAACCTGACAGGAACCATACTGCATTCACCGTGCCACTATACTGGATGTCAGTTCCAGCCAGGAGTGTCAGATTCACACATGTGGTACCTTACACAGTGGAGAGTCATGTATACTCAATCAGTGATCTCGGTGTTTGCTCTTAAACAAACAAGAGTAAACTAAACCGTGATTGCGTGCTCTTTGTTTACATCCACATGTATTTGATTCATCGGGGGTTTGAGTCGTCTTGATAAAGAATGTGAAATCTAGACTAGAAAGTTGGGTTTGGTGGGCAGTCGTTGTTGGCGTTTTGGCTCTGGTTGTGAACGTATGGTTTACCCATCCTTTAATTCCTCTTCATCTGCTCAAAGAACCTCTAACACCCCTCGAACACACCCCTGTTCTCCATCCTCCTCAACTCAAAACATATGCGGGTTTGATTTCCATGCCCTTGGCAAAACCACTCCACCGGGAGCTTTTGTGGAAAACTTCATACTTTTAGCAATCATTTGTGGCCGACTAATTTGCTCCCTAGTTTGAGTTTACATTCCGGAGTGTGACATGATCTATTTTTGCAGAGATCTGGAGTGAGAGAGTGCGTACATGTAATGTTTGGCTTCTAAAGCAGTAGAAAGAAAGGAGTGAGATATTTACATTCTAAATACATAGTTCTAACACTGCCTAACTAAATCAGGAGCATAATCTCTCTCTCTCTCTGTCTTTCTCTCTCTCTAACCCTTAACATCGCTCTGTATACATTACAGAAGGCTCCCCTTTCTTTTACCAGCAGCTGTACCAAATGGTGACATGAACTTGTGTCAGTTCAAATCAACTGAATCACTTGAGTTGTATGTGACCTTATAGACACAATATTTCTATAGGCACACAAAGATCTGTCATGAATTTCCAAGCTGATTTATTGTAGTTAGTCATGGTTTGATCTTGATCAAGCTGTTGGACCATCATAGCCATGCTCTTCACCAGCAAAACTTAGCTTGCAAAGCTGGTTTACCAGCATCATTTTCTGGTGAACCAAGGAAGATTTGCTGGTTAAGCTAAGCAGGCCTTCTGGGGACACCAGCATCTAAACCACAGCATATGTTAGTGATTAGCAATGCTAGTTTTTTACAGTTTAACCAAATTCTTTTATTCTTATTTGTCTTTGTGGAAAGAATAGCATGTTCAGGGGTATATGCATCATGCTACACACATTTATATTGGAGGAAATGCTTTAGGACAATATTTAAACCCTGCTTGGTATGCGATTTCTTTACCTCTTGTCATTTGCCTCGGTTCAGACCTTGTGCAAGAGGAGTTTTTGTTGGATTCTTTCATCCATCCATAACAGCAGCGGGAGATTATTACTTACCTCCTTTTCTAAATCCTATTAGACAATATTGAATATCCAGCGTTTTGTTTTGCTTTTTTATGGCTTGTGGATGCGTCCATTTGTAAGGTCACTGGCAGACCTCACATGTCCTACCGTCTCAGGAGTTTCGTACTGGAAAGTGGCTCGTCCCGGCCAAGCCAAACGGGATGACGTACGTTTATTTGTTATGGTCAGTAATCCATTTATCCTGTCATCCCAAACCGCACACACACCCACACCCTCACCCCCGAAACCTCAGAACTCTGTACGCTTTCTTTTGGCAAAGTTTAAGCAAATATCAGTGCAGGCTGGGTCCCCTTGTTAAATAGCTTCTCTGATCTTTGTGTTTTCTTCCCCCCTCTCTCCTTCTAACTTTCTCTTTGTTCAGCTCTTTCATCAGCTTCTTCATCTATTGTCCATTTTAACATCATTTTCTAACGAATGCACCGAGCAGAAGACAGCATGTGCATCTTTTTAGATTTATTAAAATGCAACTTAATTTTTGGTATCTTTGATTAATTGTATGTCTGATTGTTATAAGAAAAAAAAGAATCACTCATTCTGTCACCCCAGCTAACTGTGCATTTTGTCAGAACACTGGCTAACATTCTTTAAAAGTTCTTTTAAAGTTATTATAAACGTTCTTGCAGTAACATCAGTAGACACAGTATTGCTTTATGTCATATATATCAAAAGCATTATTCTTATGTTGAGCATTTAAAATTTTAAACAATTGAAAAAGTAAATAATGTTCTTAGTGTAACCAAAGCATTAATACAACATCTAAAAAACTAGACGTATTGAATGTTCTTAATTAAAAAATAACAGTTTTGGTCCTTAATGAAACGTTAGAGAAACGTACTTACAACTTAAAATTGTAAGTTGGGACATGTCTACAACATATGGTTTAGTTGATTGGTCAGTTCTCGTTTGCCTTAAAGTGATATTCTAACCACGCTCATGTTGATTGTAACCTGTGACTTTCTCTCTGGATAACACAAATGTTATCAAAATGTCAAAACAGCTTTTTTCTATACAACAAAAACGCACTGGCTGTCAAGTTCAATTGCATTTTTTTTGTGCTTTGAAAGACAAGAAAATTCAGGTTTGAACCCAGATCTTTACTTCACTTACTATGTGTATAACAGAAACAGACTGCTTGTGTATTGTCACTTCTGGTTTGTCTCTGCTCTCTAAATGTGCACAATCTCTCACCTGCTGAGGTAACAGTTTAGCATAACCACCAGGGTGCCTCTTCAGAAGTATTCAGGTATTTATCTTGTGGGTTCTTCATTCATCTTCATTCGTGTTCCCTGCTGCTCTCTTTCTCTCTTGCACCTTTTCTGAATAACTAGTTTAATATAACTAGTTGAATAACTAGAAGCAGTTGATTCCAGCGTCTTCTGTCTGATTCCAGGCTTTTACAATTCCAGTTGCAAGGCAGACATCTTTATTTTAGTCTTGCTACAATGAAAACCATCTTTTTAAATTTTTGATCTAAATTAAATCTGTAACTTTTATAAATCTGGTTACAAATAAACAAAAAATAGTTGAGCATAACAGATAAAGATTAGCTCGTTTTGCAACAGTATGTTTATAATAATGATTTAGGATTTGAGCTGTCGGGTCTGATTGCCCAGGAAATGTCAGATTGGCTTTATAAACAAATAGCTACGTAAAGATGAAAACTATGTAAAGTAACCTGCAATTTCTGTTTCAAACAGAGATGGCGACATAGAGTTAAAAGTTTAGGATTGCAGTTTCAAGTATAATTTTATCTATTTAGTTGACATAAATCTTAACATTCTTTCACATTTAAACATTAAAATAAAACTTTCCTTTGTGGGATTTCAAATAATTGTAAACAAAGAAAAGTTGTTGCATGTTGAATTCATTATTAAATATTTAATACTCTGCACTATATCTCATTAATCATACCTGTATTAAATAAGCAAAGCCTTAAAAGATGTATTATCCAATAGACACAGACAACAGAAAGCTGTTTTAGCCAATAGGATGGAAGTTTTCTTGTGTCTTAACAAGATGACCACAAGGAACACGAGCTGCTGATTTTATCTGAACCATTTGGTGTTACTCTCAGTGGGGTTCAGAATCGCCCTCAGTGGGCGTCTCTCATTCAGCTGGTTTATTTGTCAGCGTGTGTTAAATGTTCGACTCCAGTCCATTTGCTTGTACTGTGTTGAATTAGTCGGTGTGAGCTGGCCTTGATAACAGAGGTGAAAGATCACAAACTGTAGGTGTGAAACAGGGCGACAGTGTGACGCTACAGCCTGTCATTTTGTTAAACCTGACACATTATTTGGACAGTAGCGCCTGTTTAACTCACCAAAGACAGAGACATTGATTTATATGAGTCAGAACAATCAAATCTGTCATTTCCTGTGCTGGGAAAGCTCATTTAAAACCTCAACTTTAACACTCAACTATGTCCTCTACACAAGTACATTTTATTTGGTTTAACTAAATATAGTCAGGTTAGTTCAAAAACATTTTATTTTTTTGTGAATAAACATTTGTTGTGAATAAAACCAGTTAATTTAGTTAAAAGATTAAACACGTTTTAGGTTGTCTGACAGAATCTGTTTTTACAATGTTTACTAAATAAAAAATAAAGTACACAATGTTTGTTTCTAATACAATTACACTATTTTAATATAATACTGAGAATATAGCTTAATTTGTCTCACAACATAGTTAATTTTGTTTGTTACTCTCAAACACTTTTAATTTCTCTCTCTCTCTCTCTCTCTCTCTCTCTCTCTCTCTCTCTCTGGAGGAAACGACTGACTGGTCAGGATGAATCTCTAAATAAATCTGGCGTACAGTAGAGTCAGACAAGGACAGAGACAGAGAGGAGAGAGACAACCTTGACACCTATTATTCATTGTGTCCTGTCCCCACTGAGAACAAATGACGGCTGGTGTGTGTGTGTGCATGCGTGTGTGTGTGTGTGGTCAGACTGACAGATATATATGCCTACATGTGTCACTGGAATAGGTAAGTGTTGCATGCACGTAAACTATTGCTAGCCTCTCCGAAATTGCCTACCCTATTCGTAAGCAACAAAACCAAAAATAGGGCATGTCTCACTTGTTCTGTAGTAAGTGCACTTCTGCCAGGGTGTCAGTTCTAGGCCTTTGCTAGTAAATTTGTGTCAATATAAGATTCCCGACACTGGGAAGTAAAGGGTGAAATGAGTCACAGTCTTAGTCTGCTAGGGGTGAGGTCAGCAAAACCGATGTTTCCTCTGTCTTTACGGTTATTTTGAATATGTCTTCTGTCATGGCTTTTTTGCGTGGGTGCAACGAAGTTAAATAAATCAAATAAACTATCATTGTGTTCCGTGCCGCACCTTCTCACAACGGTTCAGATGCGTTCTGCGCAAGGGCTTGTCTTCGCTCCGTTTGAACCCGGGGTCACGCGCAGGCGTCGGTAGGCTCTGGTGTTATGAGCTTTATTTTGGCTCTTTATAGTGATGGCGTCTAGAAGCTTCTGTTTGAACAGGGTCCCTGCAGAATGAAAGGACGGTATGTGGACTGCAAGAAGGTTGTGATAATTGCTGCTTTTGACAGTCAGATGATAGAGCGTCTTAACTGACACCTACCAGCACTGTGACTCGCGCACACCTCCGTTCAAACACTCACTTAACACACATACACACACTTAACACACAGAGCTGATGTCTGCCCTGCGTTCTGCCTGCACACAAATGACAAAAGGGTTTAGACCCGAGGGGAGGGTCGACACACATGCTGGGTGTGTGAAGAACTCACACAAAACGAGACTTAGGCACACATACATAAAGACCCACAGAGTCAATATCCAGCTAACAACTTTAGGTTGTAAGAATGTTTTCCTGACGTTCCCATTCCCAAATAACAAAAACATCAGAAATTTAATTTTGCTTCTAAAATGTTCCAATAATATCTTAATCTTAATTAGATTCTGCTGATATGTAATGTTACCTCAAGAACTTTGTTTGATAACTTTGAGAAAACTTTTAGAGAATGTTAGCCAATGTCTTAAAAACGCTGGGTGAACCGTAAAGTGGCCACATAAGATATGCAGAGACATGAATGGCATTTTTTGGAAACAAATTTTCATGCTAAGTGGCATCTGAAAATTGACTTTTCTCTGATGTGACTTTTTTGCAGTTACTGAACTTTTAATGATCTGGTCATTAAAGCCCATTTTCCCCTCTAGCTTACACATGTTCTCTAAAGCTAAAGTGTCCAAATAATTGTTTTTGTTTTGCACTGATTGTGTGCTATCTTTTATTAAATGCCCCTTGTTTGATATTTCATGCAGTGAGGTTTATACATTTTAGGTGTCCAAATAAGTTCTGGGACCACTTTGATTTGTTTATTAAACAGACTTAAAAACTCCATGAAATCACTTGATGAATCTGGTTTCCTTACCTGTGTTGAGACATTGTTTTCTTTATTATTAGTGTTTTTAAATAGCCTTTAGGCCCAGTCACTGATTGTGTTTGCCAAATCACAAACATGAGGAATTAATTACTCTCTCTAAAAGTCTGTGAGGAGTTTAAAAAGAAAGAACAATCACATTGCTCTAAAATGAGAGGTAGAATTAAGTTAATTATATGTCTCACACCATCTTTCACCACAACAAATTCTTGGCAAATTATTACAGAATCTTGTTGGAATTCCACAAGGCCACAAACATCCAGCAGTCGTGTTTTTTAGTTGTTGATGACTGTTTGCTTGATTTCTTGTTCTTTTGAGCGCCTGGGAGCCGCCCTGTGGCACATCTGTCCAGACTGAGTCGTGAACGATCTTGTGGTTTTTAGATTCTGGAGATTAAATAGCTCTGGAGGAAGGGAAACACTCGCTAGCATTCATCGGCCTCTACTTGACACTTTTCAGAGAGAGAGACAGACAGACAGAACCCTCCATTCTTTCCATTGTCTGTCTAAGACACGTTTCATCAAGGAAATAAGAGAGATCCGGGTTTATTCAGAGAGATCAGTGCATCTGTCGTCGGCTTACATTACATGAAGGGTTTCGTGAATGTGGAGGTGGGATGGGATCTGAACCTCAGATATTTCATTTTATTTAATACAATTATTGCAATTTTTATAGTATTGATTTTTATTCGCTTTCAGACAGAGGATGTACATACACTCACAACTTTGAGCCAAGTTTTTGCATCCTTGAAAATTAAGATGCATAAATATTGTAGGTCTGTCATCACAGACCTCACAGACCCATCCTAAAGTCCCTTGGAACAAAATGTTAAAGTAATTTCGTACAAAAGTAAATACATGATGATCTCTTGCCATTTAATAAATAAATAAACGATTACAAAAAAAATTGTTCCAAAAGACTATCTTGTGTTCCACTTGGTAGTTGAAATGTTTTGTTTTTCCGTTTGGTCATGTCTTATCCTAACTAGGGCACCAAGAGCTGCTACTGGTGCCCCAAAAAACTAAACAAAACAAATATGTGCATGACACCCTTTATTTGAATATCAACACATTGTGTGTTTTGCTCTCTAGGGAAAACAGTTTCTAAACACCCTGTTTCTCTTCTGGTTTTATGGACCGGGAGAGAAACAGCGTGTTCTCCTCGGTTCTGAGAAAC